>JAODUP010000203.1:292500-402500 GCA_025642065.1 Paralvinella palmiformis
CTACTGAAGGTTTATTGTTAAAGGGATTGCCAACATCGACATGTGATCCATTAAATGGAATAAAGTACACAAGAACATATAATATGTTGTTAGTTAGTGGGATGTTTAGCCTGAAAGCTGATCATACTTGGCATATAAAGCTGAGGGGCTACGTATTTACATCTAGTACATCTTATAATATGTTGTGAATATATATATATATATATATATATATATATATATATATATATATAATGATGATGATGATGATGATGATGATTGGTATTTTACGGCTACCTTTGCGCACATGGTCGACTAAATCGGCCAAGCGACTTTCAAAGGTAATGAAGCAAAGTCAAAGATGAAACAACCTTCAGATATGCCCACGCCTAATTTATATCGACGGATTCCGACTTATAAATACCATTTTTTAATTGTATATAAAAGAGAAGTAAGTTTGGCCTTTTCAGAATTTGGTCATACCCTGAAGACGAATCATCTAAATAAATTTTATTAGACGGCGAAAGCAGTACACTTAAGTCCCTTTTTTCTGTACCTATATATTTATACTGTATTAATTAGATATGTTGCTTTTAGGTCATAGCGAAGAAAACATGGAACATAAGTGCGTCGCTTTCCTCAACTGATAATTATATTTATCAATGGGTTCTCTATTCAAAAGAAAATTCGTTTAAAATCCAGATAATAAACGAATGAGTTTTTTCTATTTTGTTTCGTCATAAATTATAAAAAAATATTAAAGGTTTGACGATGTTTTTGGTTACTCCGTATCGTTACTCTATCTCTCGCGACCTGCGATAACAGTCTGTTGATTTAGATATGTACCTGGTTAGAAGTGCATCCCTCAAACGATGGAAAAAAGATATATGGTGACAGCACCTGAGTTGATGTATCTTTCAGGTTGAAAGATGATGCTCTCTCTCTCTCTCTCTCTCTCTCTCTCTCTCTCATATATCTCTATATATATATATATATATATATATATATGTGTGTGTGTGTGTGCGTGTGCGTGTGTGAAAATAAGAAAGCTGTGGCCTAAACTGTCTTCATAGTGGTTACCTGATCTCAGTAATGTTAATTGGGCTTCTCCACAAGATTTTCTCGCCGTAGGTAAATTGAAGCCTAATACAGCGAAATAAGCTCTTATTCTTAATTAAACT
The DNA here is from genome assembly GCA_025642065.1 of Paralvinella palmiformis. Classification (NCBI taxonomy): domain Eukaryota; kingdom Metazoa; phylum Annelida; class Polychaeta; order Terebellida; family Alvinellidae; genus Paralvinella; species Paralvinella palmiformis. The sequence goes on from JAODUP010000203.1 coordinate 293,661, forward strand.
GAAAACACGCTATATCACCATAGAACAACCTAATACGGCGCACGTACCTCCGCCGCCAGCGTCTAAAAATGGCTGTAACATGGTCTTTATCGCCTCTTCATTGGCGTCATCCATGTTTGAGAGCCAGGTACATGCTGATGGTCTACCAAGTTAACGATAAAACTTTATTTACTGCCAGTGTTTACGATATGATATACTATGAACATGTTATTATTATACTGAAACTCAAGACGAGTTGTGTTACTTCAGTTTTAACTCACAGTTACTTCTTCGACAGTAACCTCAGCAAATATTTGTTGAATACTCGGGTCACGTTGGATAATGCGGATCCGGTATACAGCTGACCACGTTCTCCTGGACACGGACAAATCCGGAGTTATGCCATCCAATCATGACATTATATATGTTGCTCCTGAACTTAACTGCCGTTCATCCGAACTATCTGCATAGCAGGTTGTGATTGGTTCCATTTAGGGGTGACATTTTGTGGATGTCTCTATTATACTTGAACAGGACAAACGTTCTTGTCATTGGCAACTCCTGGTTCCCTTTCAGAGCAATATGAGACAGTAGCCAGTCATTTCCCGCTTTAATAAAACATGATGGAAGAAGATCCAGATTTACACCTGACCTCTAAACAATCCCTAATTATGGTAGTTGTTCTTTTCCGCTTAAATAGAAAGTTTTTTTTTGGATACACATATCTATAAATATCACTTTCATCGACTCGGCTAAATTATTGACAACGGACGGCGACAGGTGGCATTCGAGATAACACTGCAAAAACACATTTCTGCCATCCTAACTATGGATGACTACTGCCGTGTTATGTCCAGGTGGATGCTAATATGGTAAATGCCGTCAGTAATAATATTTTAATAAGGTTATCATATATTACAATGTGAATAACTGTTGACTCCTACGAAGTTAACAATTATTTACTTAAACTACGTCATCCATTTTATCTGGAAGTTGCCACAAAGTGTTATTTCAGCTGTATTAGTGACGGAGGTGATCGATTTTTATTGTCCATAATCGAATATTGTTGTCTACTATGGATCAGTATTATCCATAGTATTAAAGATCAGAGGTAATTTAATCCGCTAAAAATAGATCCATAACTCGATCTGACGTATAATTTGAAGGATGTATATCTGAGATACAGATAAACAAGCAGCGATTTTTGTTGAAGACAATGTTAAATGGAAGTTTTGTTTATAGTTACGCCAATATTATTAATAATATTAGACGAAAAACAGCCAGTTAACAATAAGGCATATACAATTATTTTTAATCGCATATTGATTTCTTTTTTTCCAGGAGAATTTGAAACTGCTATCAAACATTTTGAAAAGGCAGTTTCTCTGAATCACGCCATCAGCCTGAAGTCATTAGCGAAATTATACGGAAATACAGGAGACATAGACAAGGCCGAGCATTACTGGTTAAAGTAATAATAATAATAATAATAATCATAATAATGATGATGATGATGATGATGATGATGATAATATTAATAATAATAATAATAATAATAATAATAATACTATTACTACTAGTATTATTACTACAACAACAATAATATCAATTCTACTACTACTACTACTACTACTACTACTATTACTGCGACTACTAATATTACTACTACTACTACAACGGCTACTAATAGTAATATTAACAACAACAATAACAACGACGACAATAACCACAACAACGAACCCAATTAAACAAATAATATTTGTATAATGTCACCTCATCACTGACAAACACACAGACAATAACAATCTATTAAACCATATTATTGGCCTTTAATCACTACTGTGCGTGTGTGCGCGCGCGCACACACACACACACACACACACACACACACACACACACACACACACACACACACACACACACACACACACACACACACACATACACAACATATATATATGTGTGTGTGTGTGTACACATAGATCAGGGCATTGAGGCGCCTTGAAGCCATAACGATGAGAATGATAACATATATCCTTTTCTTTGTGTATCTTTATAGAGTATTATCAATCAATCGGGATGCGCTAACATTGGACATGGCCGCTGCATTCTACTTCAAAATTGGCAGAATATCAACATCGATTCACCTTTATCAAGAAGCTTATCACTTGGAGCCGAACAAGACGAGTCTCGTACTACACCTGGTGAGTACTGCTCGTTACTTAAAGGAGTGATACAAGTATTTCGATAAAGCCATCATCGTATCTCTTCCTGTTTTGCCGACAGACTCATGATAGTCCCACTCTTGATACTGACACTCACGCAAACAAACAACCAGTTTTAACTCATCACAAGAAGCTTTCATTGTGTTTTGTATTTTTTTGCTACAGTGACTACAGGTGATGTGTTTGGTTTAATTGTTTTTCGTTTTTAATCAAATTTTGTAGGCTCAGGCTCTCATGAGTGACGAACAATACGCAGAGGCAGAGCAACTCATTATAAAACATCTGGATATTGATCCAGAAGACCTGGAATTAACTATACAATTGGCCAACGTTTATGGATTAAACAAGTCACATAACAAGGTTAGTTGACTAGTTCAGGTTGTGACTAAGCGGTTAGCTAACATTCATGGATTAAACAAATCACATAACAAGGTTAGTTGGCTAGTTTAGGTTGTGACTAAATGGTTATCTAACATTCATGGATTAAACAAATCACATAACAAGGTTAGTTGGCTAGTTTAGGTTGTTACTAAACGGTTAGCTAACATTCATGGATTAAACAAGTCACATAACAAGGTTAGTTTGCTAGTTTAGGTTGATACTAAGCAGTTAAATAACGTTCATGGATTAAACAAAACTCACATAACAAGGTTAATTGGCTAGTTTAGGTTGTTACTAAACGGTTAGCTAACATTCATGGATTAAACAAGTCACATAACAAGGTTAGTTGGCTAGTTTAGGTTGATACTAAGCAGTTAGCTAACGTTCATGGATTAAACAAAACTCACATAACAAGGTTAATTGGCTAGTTTAGGTTGTTACTAAACGGTTAGCTAACATTCAAGGATTAAACAAGTCACATAACAAGGTTAGTTTGCTAGTTTAGGTTGATACTAAGCAGTTATATAACGTTCATGGATTAAACAAAACTCACATAACAAGGTTAATTGGCTAGGTTAGGTTGTTACTAAACGGTTAGCTAACATTCATGGATTAAACAAATCACATAACAAGGTTAATTGGCTAGTTTAGGTTGTGACTAAATGGTTAGCTAACATTCATGGATTAAACAAATCACATAACAAGGTTAGTTGGCTAGTTTAGGTTGTTACTAAACGGTTAGCTAACATTCATGGATTAAACAAATCACAAAACAAGGTTAGTTTGCTAGTTTAAGTTGAGTCTAAACAGTTGGATAACGTTCATTGATTAAACAAGTCACATAACAAGGTTAGTTTGCTAGTTTAGGTTGATACTAAGCAGTTAAATAACGTTCATGGATTAAACAAAACTCACATAACAAGGTTAATTGGCTAGTTTAGGTTGTTACTAAACGGTTAGCTAACATTCATGGATTAAACAAGTCACATAACAAGGTTAGTTGGCTAGTTTAGGTTGTTACTAAACGGTTAGCTAACGTTCCTGGATTAAACAAGTAAAAAAACAAGGTTAATTGGCTAGATTTGGTTGAGACAAAGCAGTTAGCTAACGTTCATGGATTAAACAAGTCACATAACAAGGTTAGTTGTCTAGTTTAGGTTGTTACTAAACGGTTAGCTAACGTTCATGGATTAAACAAGTCACAAAACAAGGTTAATTGGCTAGATTAGGTTGTGACTAAACAGTTAGCTAACGTTCATGGAATAAACAAATCTTATGAACAGTGTAATCTAACTTTATCCAAAAACTATGCACGGTTGATGATTAGCTAACAGACAAGAAAACAAACTAACACCATTTAGTCGTTCTTTTGTTGACATTAAACAGTATGTTGACATTTAGTAGATGATAATTGTCATCTTAAATCTGGTGCAGATTATACTGAAATAAACAAGTTACTTAAAACAAAGGGTAACAATAGTTATGAATAACCATATCGTATTAAACGTTTTACTTCTGTTATCACAATGATATATTCGAGCTGATTAATTAAGAATAAAACATTTTCTAAACCTATCACAACTGTCATCTATAATATTACACAAACTTTAAGTGAGTCATCTCTCGTGTCAGATGGTACTCATTAATCTTGTCTAATTATTCCTATTCTTTGTATATGACGTCATCATCGACGTTTGATGTAACACTCATCATGGCTTTTGTTTATTTATTTACGTTTGTGTGGAAAAACTGATACGTACATCAAATAATTTATGTGAGTGAGTGAGCTAGTGAGTGAATGAGTCGGAGCTGGTCACATACGAAATATATGGCAGGGGGGCAGTTTCTGAGGTACAAATACAGGTACGAGTTGGATTCGATCTCAGAATGTGGAGGTTTGCAGCTCATTGCTCTAAATAAATACACTACCGGACCATCTTAGGTTTTTTACATAGTCTCGTAAGAACAATAATAACCAGCATGTTGTGTTATTTGTGGATGTTGAGGGATGTTTTTTACTAAACATCTAATCCAGGCTCGTAAAGGATGTTCATTAAGAACATTCAGACAACTCGATGGATGTGAGGAATATAATATCCTGTTAGAAAATTATATTATTGGAGTCTTTGTTAGCTATAGGGAAAGGTGCCTTTGTAGACATGTATTGATATGTCTTCATATATAACCTTGACATTGAGTAATATATTTTTGAACGTGTTCAATCAATTGCATTAGATTCACCTTGTCTATCTATCTATCTATCTATCTATCTATCTATCTATCTATCTATCTATCTATCTATCTATCTATCTGTCTGTCTGTCTACCTATCTACCAATAATATATATATATATATATATATATATATATATATATATATATATATATATATATATATACTCAAAAGACGGATTCCGACTTATAAATACCATTTTTTAATTGTATATAAAAGAGAAGTAAGTTTGGCCTTTTCAGAATTTGGTCATACCCTGAAGACGAATCATCTAAATAAATTTTATTAGACGGCGAAAGCAGTACACTTAAGTCCTTTTTCTGTACCTATATATTTATACTGTTTTAATTAGATATGTTGCTTTTAGGTCACAGCGAAGAAAACATGGAACATAAGTGCGTCGCTTTCCTCAACTGATACTTATATTTATCAATGTGTTCTCTATTCAAAAGAAATTCGTTTAAAAGCCAGATAATAAACGAACGAGTTTTTTCTATTTTGTTTCGTCATAAATTATAAAAGAATAGTAAAGGTTTGACGATGTTTTTGGTTACTCCGTATTGTTACTCTATCTCTCGCGACCTGCGATAACAGTCTGTTGATTTAGATATGTACCTGGTTAGAAGTGCATCCCTCAAACGATGGAAAAGAGATATATGGTGACAGCACCTGAGTTGATGTATTTTTCAGGATGAAAGATGATGCTCTCTCTCTCTCTCTCTCTCTCTCTCTCTCTATATATATATATATATATATATATATATATATATGTGTGTGTGTGTGTGTGTATGTATGTTGTGTGTGTTTGTTGTGTGTTTGTGTGTGTAAATTAGAAAGCTGTGGCCTAAATTGTCTTCACGGTGATCTCAGGGCCGACGTACCTTCTCCGCTAACAAACCATAAGTCATAACACAGTCTCTCTCTCAATTCTCCCTCCCCCTCACAATGATCAAAGCTGCTATGTTTCGTTCCGTTATCTTTATTATTCTGAATTTATTTATAAAGAATTTTAAATTTTTTGTTAAGCTTTATTATTTTTTGTCTGTTGTTTTAATTGTGTATATTGCAGTATACAGTCTGTAACTTAACATACACCAATTTTTCCATTCCGTTAGGCTATCTCCCTGATAGAAGAATTTCTCAAAAGGAGATCCTCCGATCTGTCGGCGAAGCAATTATCTAGTCTTTATCATCAGATTGGGAATCACCTGAAAGATTCGCTGACTTTCGAGTTAGCTGCTGAGGTAGGAGTGATATTTTTATTATCTCTCACATAACTCATCGTATCTCATCAAAGACAATAACAAAAGATTAACGGCAAACAACGAATGGCTCTGATTTTACACATTCCGACTACGAATTCAATGGAGCTTGTCATAATGTGTTGGATCAGAATGTGCTGATTCACAAGTTTACGGTACAATGACCCCATCCAAGTACACCGATGAGGCGACATTGCGATATAAAACTTCGCCTCATGTTATTAGTAATTAATTACAACATATTATATATTTTGTTCGCTTGCTGGGATATTTCGACAATCGAAAACGCCGTTTAATTTTATTTATCGCATTACATTTGGCGATGTATATACGACGAAGTATAAAAGTATTCTCGTGTTTTGTTATTCATCCAGTAAACACACGTATTACATAGTAAATGATGGCGTTTCTTTATCGATACTAGACCGTTGTTTTAAGCAGATTGAATTACCTGGTCTGTAGCAATATACCCGGAAGATGTTGTTATTGTCTCAGTTTTCATTAGCGTTTTTCTTTGGTTCACGTTGACCTTCCAACGCTTCATCAGCGACTCAATGTTAACCATAAACTCTGTCATCATTATCATCATCATTATCATCATCATCATCATCATCATCACATCGTCTCTGTTTACATCAAACAGATCAGCATCAATAGCCGAATGGACGTAGCCATGTGGCGATTGAAAATTGTCACATAAAGATATAACAGTAGTAAATGGATCTCGCAGTACGAACCCACGGCTAAACGTCTACTGATTCTACGCGTTATAGTAGGGCGCCTATGAACTAAGTTGAGCAATTTCTCTTTCAGAACTATCACAAAGCGATCCAGTTAGACGAAGGAAATGCCGACTGTCATCACAATCTAGCCGTATATTATCATAGAAAAGCAAGTCACCGACAAATTCTAATTCTATGATCCATGAAATGCCTTGGTAGAGAAAGAAAAAAAGAGATATTTAACAAAAATAGGTCAAACCTCGTTTAGAGATCACTCCAATCTATTAGTTTTTCCATATCAATAGTTGGCTCATTTCAAATAATTGTATGTCTCTCTACCAAAACAAAACAGAAACGCGATCATCGTCTGAATGCGTTTTACCTTGAAATCAATTTTACTGAACTATCGTTTATTTCCTTTCAGCATCTCTTTAATAAAGCTCGCCACCATTATGAATCTGCCTACAAACTCTCACCAGAGGATCACTTACTGAAGATAAACTATGACAGATTCCATCAAGATGTTGTCTTTGAGGAGTCCGTTAGTGACTCGTCGACGACAAACAAATAAATATAAACATACCGACGACCTTCTGCCAGATGTCTGATCAGCGATCCGACCTTCTTCAATGCACTCCGTCCTTCGTGCTAAAAGAAGGACATTCTAAACCCCCCCCTCGCCGAGCTCTCTGTGTGAGAAACGGGAATTAATTAAGTTACCATTAGGATGGCTCGCGTTATTCTGGAGTCACGTGATCGTTCATTAACGGAGCCATCACGTGACCGGTGTACTACGATGCTAACCTGAAAGATAGACGGGTGCCTCTGATGAGAATGGAAAGAGATAATGTTCATGATATTCAGTGTTGTCTAATGGACTTGCATAATGGAAGACTAGTTTACGCCACGAACTAGAACGAGGTTCCATTAGAACACAGGGAATTACCTAGGCAAATATTCAAAAGCGTGACATCATATTGACATTTACGATATATATATATATATATATATATATATATATATATATATATATATATATATATATCAGCGATGCACAATGAAGACAGAATCACATTTTAAGATATATATATATATATATATATATATATATATATATATATATATCAGCGATGCACAATGAAGACAGAATCACATTTTAAGATATAGATTGTCCCAATACACCTAGTCCTTTATCATGTGACTTGTTAAAGGATGACGTTTGATATCAGGTATCAATTTAGAATAAGCAATTGAGGGTAATAGTGTGACGTTGTTTTGTTTTGTATTATTTTTATACACGCACATATACATAACATTTATACATGTCTCAGTCTTTCAGTCAATACAACTTTTTTATATACACGTATAAGGACTTTGTGTTGTTAAATCGTATGAATCTTGGAATGCGTCTTGTGTGTGTGTGTGTGGTTGGTGGCCGGTGGTGGGTGCGTGTGTCCGCTGTCGCGCCCGTACTTCTAGACCAAGGGATTATCTTTGCTGAACAAATCTCTTCTATAATCGAAGTATATCTTACCCGAATCATAGAACTACTAAAACACGTAGAACCGTTTGACATCTTCAGCCTCAAGACTATGATATTTGATCATAATATTGTCTACTCGCATGTAAACAGAGAACAGTCCTATAATCTTTGTGACGATAAAACTAAGCTTAATGCTGGTCTTAAATCCTATAGGGATCACGTCTTTCATTAAGCCCAACAACAACAACACCACCACCACCAACAACAACAACGGCTATATCTTACTTATTGTTTTCTTTGATTACACACCCGAGTCTTCCTCCGATTACAATGTGCCATCATTATATACTCTGGTGGATATCAGTGAACGGAGAAGACTTTGGTTGACGAGCGTCACTGATGTTCCTTTAAATAAAATCGTACAAGTGCCGGAAATAGCTTAATTAGTGACCGTTTTACATGTTTAGTAATAGACCCGCTAATGACGGAATACGTATGTGCCTGTGGGGGGGATGTGTATGCGTGCGTGTGCGTGTGTGTGAACGTATGTATCCGTATATGAGTAGTCAAGCGAAAGGATTCAATCTACTGTTTTGTGGCTGCAGAAAACATATAGTGAAGTATAGCGGACAAAGTGGGTTATGATGTGTTAGATATAACTATACTAATGTAATACGACCAGCTCACATCACTTTGGAGAACATTCAAATAAACAACTTTATCTCCAAGTAGCAAATAGTTTAGAGTTTGACAAGAAAAGTGTTCAAAACCCGCATCTTATGCCTACCGAGGAATAAAACCGAATAATTCAAATTAGCGACCTTGTTCAATTCATTTCCGGCTCGTTCGTAATTCGAATAAAACGTGCCGAATCAAAGATGATCTTTTTAAAAACTGTACTTCCTCGGGGGCGATTCCAAAGCTCTGAGGAGAATTTAACCCCAGTCATCGCTTAATAGCCGGCCACAAAAACGCCGAAATCTTCAGCCCCGTGGGCTTCCATCTTCCCTACCGTCAATTACGCCCCCTACCGGGTAGATAATTGACAAAGACAAATTCTACATTTGAGATTGTGGAGCAGATGGAATCGGCAATGGCCAGAGGTCAATCAGTCATTCTATTCGTATTCCATAGGAGCCAGTAGATGTCAAGTCCACACCTCAACTAGCTCATTTCTCTTTACTGACGTGTTACTAGTAAAACTGCGGACGTAAATTAAATCTATCTATTTTCTATTAAATTTAGATAATGACGTTGCCTTGACGATGTGACGCGTTATTGCCGCCGCATCGATGAAAGTTGTATTCTAGTTATGCATGCATCGGTGCACACAAAAACACACACACACACACATTTAAAATTAATAATAATTATATGTTAATACGAACTAGTGACACACACACACACACACACACACACACACACACACACACACACACACACACACACACACACACACACACACACACACACACACACACACACACACACACACACACACACACACACACACATATTTACATATATATTTATATAACTTATAAGTTTTAATCCACATAATTATTTTTGATGTTTTAATTCTAGGCATAAGCTTGATGGTTGTCTTTGAGATAAAATCATATAATTGCACTCTTTTGTTGTTGGTCAACTTCTATATAGCGTCAATATTGGATTTATGTAGCTAAATGATGCGAACCGTCTAAGTTGCATTCAGTTCCGTCCTTATGAGGTTTTCGGGATCCAGGTCAGCCAGGCCAGTTCGGAAATCCAGAAACATATATAAGTAGCAAGATTATCCAATTCATCAGCACCATTGCTGGACCCCGCGGGGACACACACACGCGGGGCCGAAGAGGGTTGCACCGATTAGTCATATCTTAGGGAGAGACCTGACAGCATTAATAACAAAACTGATGTTATGACGAAGTAGGAGTCTGTCACGAAACTTAATCATATCTCATTTTAAATTACGTTTTCTTAGCGGGATTATTTTCAAACGACTGCCTTTCCGCATGCCGTTATCTAACGATTCGTTCGCATTATTCACGCCACGAAAGCTGTCACACATTCCATTTATACCAGGAGCTATTTCTTTCTTTCGACTATATTGTGACAAAACTGGCGTCTGGTGCAAGTCTCTCTCTCTCTCTCTCTCTCTCTCTCTCTCTCTCTCTCTCTCTCTCTCTCTCTATATATATATATATATATATATATTCTTGACCTCGCCTTTGACAGGCGATAAATCCTCGTTTAGACGTGCCATCATTCCATAGCAGTCGCGACGAGAACGAGGGATTGCAGCACTCGTCCTTTACGACATCTCTGCGACAACTGTACCAATTATGGCTACTCATCTACTCAATGCCGTCAGAGAATCCGTTAAAGAGCTTATTTTCTTCCGGACATCGTTATGGATCCACCGTTCGCCAACCTGTGTTTACCGAAAGGCTTCAACCTATCTTAGTTAAAATAAACAATTTTATCCATCGCTATCCAAAATCACACACACACATCCAAACGAGCGTAGATACATAGGCGTGTGGATGAGTCAACCAATAAATCAGCGAACGTATAGTTGATTTGGCGTTTGCACGAACTGATAATCCACTCTTCTTCCGGAGAAACTCATTTACGCCGCGAATCAGGAGTTACAATGTCCCACTGCCGAACGGATTAATGGACGCGCAGCCGGGAGAACCGATCTTGACGCTATACCAAAATAACTGATTTAGTACCGTCGGGGCAAGGGGCGGCATTTGTTTGGCTCAAAACTGGCCTATCTTGGATCAGATTAAGGCTGGCAAATTGAACAAGGATTAAACTGTCACTAAGAGATACCAATATGGATCACTGGAGCAATATACGTGTTAAGCCGATCAATATCCATTGGTAACATGCGGGGTCCGTGTACCGTTAAAGTAGATAATAATATTAAAATAATTTATTGTTTATCATCTGGCGTGTTAGTTAGGATGAGGGTGTTAAGTCAAGTCTTCTGGTTAGTACAGGGGTGTGACTCTAAGACAACACGATGAATCTCTCTCTCTCTCTCTTCTCTCTCTCTCTCTCTCTCTCTCTCTCTCTCTCTCTCTCTCTTCCCCTTCTCTTCTCTCTTCTCTCTCCTCTCTCTCTCCCTCTCTTCTCTTTCTCTCTTCTTCTTCTATCTTCTTCTATCTATCTATCCATCTATCTATCTATCTATCTATCTATCTATCTATCTATCTATCTATCTATCTATCTATCTATCTCTCCCCTCCTCCTCTCTCTCATTTTTCTTATCCTCCCGCCTCTCTCTCTCTCTCTCTCCCCCCTCTCACTCTATCCCCCTCTATCTCCTCTTTCTGTATCTATCTATCTATCTATCTATCTATCTATCTTTCTGTCTCTCTCCTCTCTCTCTCTATGTCTTCTCTGCCTCTCTTTCGACACTGATACTAGATTCGTAAGTTTAGACACACGAGTTTTGTCTCAGTAATACAGTGATCGTTTAAATGATACCAGAACATATCAGTATTGTTTAAGGAAGACATCCCTCATTACACTGTGCGTGTCTATTTGTGTCTTATGCTGATACGTCGCTGCAACCGTTTCGTAGTAAAAAATACAATTTCCCTCCAGGAATTATGTTGGGGAAACCCTGATGCCGGAATATAGACCAGATTCTAGAGCAGAAAATGTTTACGTTTTCCGTTTCTGTGATTTCTTTCCGATTTCTTTCATATAATAATTTTCTTCATTAAAAGTCGAGGTTTGTGTTCCACGTCTAGACAGCAGTGAGAGTGAGAGAGAGAGAGAGAGAGAAGGAATATATATATATATATATATATATATATATATATATATATATATATAGATAGATAGATAAATAGATAAATAGATAGATAGATAGATAGGTAGATAGATAGATATAGATAGATAGATAGATAAATAAAATGATGGATGAGAGCGAGAGAGAGGAGGAGGAGGAAGGAGGGAAAAAGAAGGAAAAAAGAGAGGAGTGAGTAAGAGACACACACACATAGAGACAGAGATATAGAGAGAATGAGGGATATATATATATATAGGCAGAGAGAGAGAGAGAGAGAGAGAGAGAGAGAGAGAGAGAGAGAGAGAGAGAGAGAGAGAGAGAGAGAGAGAGAGAGAGAGAGAGAGAGAGAGAGAGAGAGAGAGAGAGAGAGAGAGAGAGAGAGAGAGAGAGAGAGAGAGAGAGAGAGAGAGAGAGAGAGAGAGAGAGAGAGAGAATATTGTCAACAATATGATTATCTCCAGTTGTAGTTTTATCAGTAATCAGGCGATAATCTATTTGAAAGAATCTCACTTAATGATCGTTAATTTATGTTATCAGTCAACTGACTGTTGTTGCGATCAGCAAACTACAGACTCGACAAATAATTGTATTATCCCCGAGTGAAGAGATTCCATTTCGCGTGCCACTGAGATGACAGCAGATGTTACGATATGACGCCTTTTCCCTCCAGATACGAGACGACCCAGAGAAGAACGTTGCCGAGCCATCTGTTACCGTCAGCTCGGTGGTAGTGTGGCGGAATAGAATATCGGATAATGCGCGATTCGAATCCATCAATCGGCTGGTTATCCATCACATATCTACTGGCCGCCGTTGCGATGCAGCTAGTAATGCGCCGTATTTCAAATTTCCTGTCGTAAGTAAGTAGTTAGTTGAAAAAAGAGCGAAAATTGATATTATCAGTGGAAATCTACTACTACCACAACTACTACTACTACTACTACTACTACTACTACTACTACTACTACTACACAACAACTACTACTACTACTACTACTAATAATAATAATAAATGTGTATCACTTAGAGTAGCGTTGTTAGATATGCACTTGAAAATCAATACACAAACGTATGCACACACACGCGCGCATATGCATGCACGCACGCATGTATTCATGTACAAACGCACGCATGCACATACACACGGTTGCACGGATGCACTCACGCACAAACGGAACAATTTGTGTTAGTTGTGGGAGACAGCCGGAAGAAGCACAATGATAAAAGCCGACGTATTTCGTTATCTCTCACAAATGGTCTATTGCCTCGACTAATTCCTTGGTAAGGATGTTGGTTGTAGTAGAACATGGCATTACGAGAACACGGACTACAGGCATGGATATTGTGTGGCTGGTGATCAATCAAGCCATGCCTTATAATACACTGATTGTGGCAAATAAATATTAGTAATGGACTCATTCGTCATTTCTGAGCAATTGTTAAAATTGGGCAGAGTTTAGCCAAAGGAGCCACGGGATAGGTTTGGTTGCCGTTAATATCTCTGGCTTTCTACCTTTTTTTATTAATTACATACGTGTGGCTTTAGGCTTTATGCTTAGCGTTATGTTCAGAAACATGACAGGTAGTCTTAGCCAAAACGTCAATACCTGTAAGGGAAGGGCGAAAAGAGCGTCTTAGGTCGACTAATTAAATCCATCGGAAGAGTTTTATAAATTTCAGTGAAACTGAAATCAATCACTTGATGAAGAATTAATGATAACGTGATCATGTGATCATGCGTAAAATAAGACGAGAAACTGACTTATTGTTACAAGAATACATTATAGCTTTACTGTAACTCTTTCTTGTCTTCCAGATTCACGCAGACAGACATACAGACAGACAGACAGACAGACAGACATATAGACAGAGCGGTAGACAGACAGACAGACAAACAGACAGATAGACAGACATATAGACAGACAGACAGACATATAGACAGACAGACAGACAGACAGACGGTTCTGTTATACCTAGCCTTGGATCCTGTACACATAAAGATAATTATCCACTGATTTGTATCATCTCCGGGTATTAGAAGATATCAACTTCTATCTTATTAATACACAACGCTCTGTCTAAAAACTGACACATTAGTAACGAGAGAGAGTCCGTCCGTCCGTCCGTCCGTCTGTCTGTCTGAGGTAGACTACAATAGAGTAATATAGAACACCAACGACTTGATTAAACAAGGTAATATGAAGAGCTATGGCGAGAGTTAGCCGACACAAACTAGCCATCTTCTGTTGATAAGCTGATGAAGATAAGATTGGCTAACCGTGTGTTAGGATCACACTGTATCCAGGTTGATGTAGATAATTGTGTAGTTTGTAGTAGATTACGAGCGTCGTCCTCACGGTTCAGATCCCGATACTAAATGGCCAACGTCCGAGTTCTAATTTCTTCGGCTCAAGACGCAGCTGGAGTCCTGATTGAGGCGGACTTCGAGGTTTTATACGCCGTCGAAGATAAACCGATCGGATAAGTGTATTTTAGGCTCTGGGTACAGTAGATTGGATCCGGATTAATTGAAGTTCGCTATCTATTGCTGTGAGAACGAATGGCATCCGTGATCGAATCAGCCGATAACTTCGAAAATAAAGTATTGCCTTAACAAAATCTCAATTCGACTTAGCCAGTTTGTTTCACTGATCTGATAAATCGAAAATAATATTGGTCGGACAAGGTAAAATGACCGTAGACATCTTAATTGATCTAAAACTAGTCATGCGCGAATTTACATTTAACCAACAACAGACACAGCACCGTGTATTGTTTGAACAAGTAAATAAATCACAGTAACGCTGAGTTTAATGCTTAATCCTTCAGTCCAGACTGTTCATACATCTGTAATTTTGTTTAAAACAAACTGAATCTCAATTTTTCTACTAAATCTCTTTCCCGATAAACACTTCTTAGAGTTTTTTTCCTCGTTTTATTCGCAACCATTATTACTTTAAATCATTTGTCTAATTTGAGTTACGTTCGAAGTTTCAACATATTTTAAGATATAAAAGTCTTGAATCAGACAACATCCGTGTATTGCTCAGTTTTCGTTTGATTTGTCGTCAATAACTAGCATTGTTCCCCTGGAATACGAAATAGCGTAATGCGCGCTAAGAGGGTATTTTATTCGATCATCGTTAGTGCCTCGGTGCCATCCTCGTGACAGTGTTTATCTTCGTGATGTTGACATTCCTACATTCTCCGAGCTACTACTAGACGTAGAGCGGTATTTATCACACGAACAGCATCCATCCTCACAAATTAATAATTCGAGCATCTGATAAATGAACGGATGAATGGAGTTACCTGAGACGGATCTGTCAATTAGGAGAAAAGACATCAAACATGATATAACAATGCGAATCAACCACGTCACTGACACATGTCATGGCCATTTATCAGCGGCTAGGTAAATATGTATTTTTCAGATTAGTGACGTCAACAATTGCTGATTACCGGGAATGACGTTCTCATACAAGTAAACGAACAGACAACAAACAGTAAGATTATGATAATAGTCGTATCTTTAATATTAATTAATATTTAGCGTTGGATGCTTTAAATCTGACAATATTGATCTATGATGGCCAATAAATCAACATTAGACATTTTTAGCCTAGTATATCATTATCTACTGTTTCTTTATTGGGGATGCACTTATTTACGGCAAATTGATATCTCCAAATTGCTTTACTTTGAGATATTGTGAAAAAAACGCATTTTGCACTTTGGTTATTAGTAACTAAAGACGCATTAATCTGTTTGATAATTCCTATCCTATCATGTTAGCAATATAATGATCAGATGCAACGTTTATAATTTGCAACTCATTCATTTAAGAGACACGATCTGCGCTATAGAGAAGATACGAATTTACAAGTCATTGGATATATTTGGGAGTATATAAGTAAATATCTAGCTGACTATATGCGTGCATACATACATATTTAAAGACAAGCGCGCACACACGCACGCACGCTCACACGCACGCACACACACGCACGCACACACACGCACACGCACGCACCACACACACACACACACACACACACACACACACACACACACACACTGTATACACGAATATTCCCTCATATCCCGAGCCCTGTTCCACACAGAGTTCACTTTGTTTGTATTTAATAATCATGGATCAAAGCGAAGTAAATTTTTATCTCCGTTATGTCATCTAACCTTTGGTTCTGTATTCAGGTAGACAGACAGCTAACTGACATAACGTCAAATGATATTATTCTAAAGTAGATAAATATATCAACAACTTATATGACAGGATATCATAATAAATTACAGGTTATTGTCAGAAATATAAATTTATTGGTCCATAAGACAGATGTCTGTAAGATAAAAGGTGGGCAAGTACACATAGGTGATTAGGTGGGTAGGAATGTATATATATATATATATATATATATATATATATCGACGAACTGAAGTTCTCTCCTGCTGTTTCCTCATTTTTTTCTGTCTTGTTCTTTCTAGCTGCGCGTGCATGTGTGATGTCAGTCTACTTTTCTACCTGTGTGTCTGTGTATTCGACTATTAGCCGATTCATCAGTCCTTGCGTGTATACTTTAGCAGTGTGTGAGAACAATTTTAATATATGGGATATAAGGATAACTTGTTAATAGGAAATAATTAAGAATTGCTATTTTGTTTGACTAAAATGTGATACAAAACCCAATTACCTACGAACATCACGAGGGTATTGTTTTAAATAGCTGTATTTATTATTGAATAATTAATTGTCGTATTTATGGATGAACTACAGAGACACATCTGTTAACATTGATGACTGCAATCATGATACCACATCAGCCATTTTGATGTCATACTATGTTTATCGTTGCCTTTCATCAAATTGGCTAGAACAAAGGTTTGTTATTAAACCAGTATAATACAATATAATACCGAGCAAAGGTTAACTGTATCTAAACATATACACTTCTGCTTAACTAATTAATTCAAAGAGCAGTTGAAGACATCTGTCAGAATACGATAAACTATTTAATAGTTATTGGTCAAACACACTCGTGACGTTAGGAGCTTGTACCTTGTCAACAATAGTTATTTGGAAAACTCCCAGTATTATGGATTTTGTGTCTGTATAAAACAGACAAAACTTCTCTAAAGAAACAACCAGATTAAGAATATAGTGTTTGTGCGTGTGTGTGTGTGTGCATGTGTGCGCGTACGTATGTGTGAATCCGTCGAGGTGGGAAGAAATATATTAACACTTTTGTCAATCATAAATTAGTTTTAAGAACTTTTACCCCCCCCTCTCCCCCCTCTCTCTCTCTCTCTCTCTCTCTCTCTCTCTATATATATATATATATATATATATATAGGTAACATGGATCGACTGTTTTATATTTGGTGACATCGACATACAACTTACTAATAATATCACAAAATAAGGCCATGACCTCAGCTCGTCAACATCAGTGACCTTGATCAAGACACTGACGGCAGTTTTTGATCATTTCATAAATCCCATATTATCGACGTCGACCAATCGGACACCTAGTCATCCATAAATCTCTGACCCTGTTGACTACTAGTCGCCTCGTCGGAATATAGTCGGTGATTTATTAAACATTGGTATTCATGATCGCGTAATCATGTCAGACGGCCGTGGAATCATAATAACGTCCGGTGGAGTGCGGGGGGGGGGGTGCCTCGGGCGTCTGTGTTTCTGCCACCCCGTCCCCGATGACTACCGCTTGCCTCGTCCGTGTTTCTCCCACCCCGTCCCTGATGGCTCCCACTTCCCTCCGAAGCGTTCCTGATTATCGGCAAAGACGTTTTGATTAATAGCATTAGGTCGTATTCCAGCCACGAACCAAGTTATTATTTGGAGGTCCGTCTTGGATTCAGAATCACAGCCCACCACCACCCAGCCAGCCACCCACCCAACCACCCTCCCATACACCCACACTATACCCCCACACACACACATACACGCGCACGCACACGCACACATACATTCACCCACTCACACAATAAAAGTAGACAAAAATAAGACTTAAAACAGAGAGAGTGACAATTGGCCATTTGAAGTGCTTTGTAGTTATTTTGTTTAAGGCAATGACGTCATGTGTATTGAAAACGATAACATGTTGGAAAGTTTCATGTCTTCTTCATCTTCACACAACAAAGAATTATAATTTTTATCATTTAGGAGAGCGTTTTAAGAGACTCGACTTGATTATCAATAAATGGCTTTAACATATTTATCATTGCTCTTGCTGCTTGAAACATGCACATAGCACATAATTGGGTATAAGCGCATGCTCACACGAACCTACGCTAGCGCGCACATACACACACGCATGCACGCACACACAAGTCTAGTCATGTACAGTATAACTTATGACAGTCAAGGCTAGCTTTAGTCTACTCGTCAATAATAATAACACCTAAACCTGTTATAATAACTAAACAGTTTGTATAAGAGACGTTAAGTCTGGTTTAAAAACGTTAACATAAAGTTTTAATATCACCGAAACAATGACGTCATAACAGTCTGGCTTTAGCATTGATATCGATTTTCTAATAGCAATTATGCTTTCGTTTTTTAATACTAGTCGCTTCATTACACCTGGCTGTTGTACAAACTGACGTTTAAAGACCGTGGCAATTCAGGTATAAAGGTTGTACATTGTTGGTTCGAAGAAAGATACAGCGACTGAAAAATCACCATAATTAGGTCGGTTTAGCCGGTGACCAGAAAGACAGTCACAGGAAAAAACGTCCTACAAAAAAAAGTCCTGGAAAAAAGACACGACTTTGCCTAGGAAATAAAGTCACAGGAAAGTTGTGTACACGAAGTCCTCCTATCAGGTTTTAACGTCGGCCTTATTACAGAGAATAATTTCCGTTTTAAGAGAAATGCGATTCCAGACAAAGTTGAAGAAGATGCCGAAAGCCACGTTAACCTAGGACATTTTATATGCTGTTGATGTGAAGCCACTCTTAATATCTTTTGTCTACCTTTAATTACCACTAAGAATGACTACTCAAGGAGCCATACACAAGATGAAGCCACCACCTTTCGTCTACCTTTACCGCATGAGACCTGAACATTCCTTTACAATAAATACAATATATATTAATAAAAATTATCTTTGAACTGAACAAATTTAATTTGTAACTTTTTCCTGTGACTTTTCCCGTGGTTTTTTATGTGCCTTTTTTCCCTGTATTTTTTATACTAAATTCGTTTGGACAGTTAACATAAACATTCCCACAGCTGCGGTTATCTGACTTGGGTGTGTTACTCCTAGACACCACGACTGTAGGTTATTAGACTTTTAGAGTTTAGATGAATGGCGACTTAAAGACTGGTGAAACATTATACATGTCTCAGCTTGAAAAGTCGGGAATCTAGAATCATCCAGAGTTTGAATTCATAATTCGAGATTCTCCGTGCCAGTGCCTTATTCCACAATTCTAACACAGAGACGGACCCCCCACACACACAGAGAGAGAGAGAGAGAGAGAGAGAGAGGAGAGCGAGATACACGTTTGTGTGTGTATGTGTGTGTACGTGTGTACGTGCGCCCATACGTTCAGACACAGATCTCTATATAGAAGTACAGATAACAACATATACATTTTATAACACATATATAAATATTTTGGTAAACAAAAAATAGCTTATTGCCATTTTATTTAATATTTAATAATTATCAAACTTTAGCATATTTAAACATTTAGAGTCACAGCAAGCAACACGTTGAGTTGTCTGCTCTGTGTATCATGGTTATGACTAAAACATTATCAAATGACCTTGGACATGTCCAAATGATAAAATCGCGCATAACGTCATGCTTATTCAATTTCAATAAATAAAAATTCTTAACAATTGATATTCTATTATCAGTATACCCTCTTATTTAGTTATGTTTATTCCGTGGTGATAACTTGTTTCTTTTGAATGTGATGTTATGTAAAATGACTAATGCCTGATTTTGTGCATAATCTCGTTTTTACTGTGATAATTAGTTAACTGTATTGTATTACTGTGGACTGAGAGTCTGAAATAAAGATTTATTTACAAATAAGAGCTCGTATGACTCGCTTTATGAATATATCAAACAAATAGCTTCTATAACGATGTTATTTTCTATAATACGGATGGTAATTTTTTTCAAATAATAGTCTATATGTACTATATGGCAACATCAAACAAATAGCCTAATATAAAGATACCTTGCTTCAGGAGGAGGTGCTTCGCTTACTTTATCACAAAACGTTATTGAAAATATCATTTGACGTATTTACCGGATTGTTTCCTTCTATAATTTATAAATCTCCAAGAATTTAGCACTTTCTCCACTCAGAGTTGGTCAGTTTATATTTATTTATAAAAACCAAGCACCCCCCACCCAATAACACCTCGTTACTGGGTCAGGTCTTTATCGGGGTCAGTATTCGTATTTTGGCTAAACTCCATGATTCTAAATATTATGTTAATGACGGTGTTTTTAGTTCTGTGTTACAGCCAGTGAAAGACAATTAACATATTTAGACATTTATAATTGTTCTGCTGACTTCTGAACAAACGTCTGCGGGTATATTTAATATTAGAGAAGTGGCATACGTCCAGAAGGGATACCCGGTCTCTGACCGATCCACTTGATGGCTTTTTGAAGAACCCAGGTATATGCTTCCATTTGACAATTTATTAATTTTATAACCTGGTCGCTCATATTATACATAGATGTCTTCTGAATTAGGTAATTATGTCGAACTAGTATAACAATCGTGGGAGTTAAAAACGAGCTCATTATCATTAAATCATTGAAACTGTGCACAAACGCCAAAATGATCTGTTAGATAAGCAAACCGTTGACCCGTTGACCCGTTGATCCATTGACCCGTCGACTGGCGGTAATGGCGGGAAGCGTACACAGACGGGATGATGTTATCATATCTGACTTCGTCTACATCGATGACGATGGCCAAGAGATAGCCGAAGTCGAGGATGCTACAATCGATGTTACCCAAGAGTGTCCAATGAAAAAGGCAGATGACGGCTTAAAGTAAATAAATCATTCAAAGTAATCTTCTCGAGTAAATAGTAAAACCGATGGCTGAATAATGACATTGGGAGTTGTTAACACAACAATTGCTTATGATCTAAATCGCTGAATATTAATAAGCAAAGCGTTGCTTAAAGGTAATCACTTCGGTGATTGTGATCGGTTGTTTAATTTAAGCTTAAAATACTATTAATACGCACAACACACCCGTATAATACACATAAAATACCAAGATAATAGACACAAAATACGCGGATAGTACACAAACGATGTCTAGGAGTTGGAAATAGCCAAAGCTCGGAACAAGACGAAAGTAGAGAGCATGGAGAGGGAAGAGCTTATTGCTACGTAAAGGGGGCTACATCTGGCGCAGAGTGGTCCCGAGAGCTGTATGGTCCCCAACTCCGATGTGACAGATGTGTTGAAGAGGGGCCTACACGGCCCCCGCACTCCGATGTGACAGATGTGCCGAAGAGGGGCCTAAACGCCTCGCACATTGGCCGAGATCGTGTAAAGCCCATAACAAGCCACACTAATCAAGTCGCCTCGAAACGTGAAAAGACTATGGTTTGGCTGCTGCTCATCAGGATTCGACCAGAAGAACTTATCAGAACGCTCGGTCACTGTACGACTGTGGTCGTACGGAGAAATCCAACAAAGGAGCGGGTTAGAAACTGTCTTCATCGACAGATGCCTGAACATGACCCGCCACAGATCTCCTGGATAACTGTATGTAATGCGGAAAATCTGATGCTCATCTACTGTTATCTAGAAAAAATGATATGATGTTTGATTAAATTATGTGCAGATATTTCATCGTTGGGTAGCATTTCTTTAATATATCATTATTATTGCCCCCCCCCCCAGTTCAATGATTTGTTTACGATTTCAACATTGTACAGCGTTTCAGTCTTACAATAATGTTACAACAACAATTCTACTCCAGAAGGATTATTTGAGATGAGGGACAGAATATGGAGGAGGCTTCACTCAAGGAGTAATAAATCCAGCAAAACAAATATATTACGACGTCTATACATTTATGTTATTTGCTATCCTGTTAATATCTCCCAGACTGTCTCTTTCTACCCGTCTGGATCAATGAGCCGATGTTAACAGGATGCGGCGCCATTAGATTCTTGTTCCCTCATAAATCCCTCTCATTTATGAGTTCTCCAGAAGATGATCACGTTATTAAGGATCTGTGCTGTCCTGGCGGCAACATCCGGAACAGATGAAATGGGATATTACCACTTGATGTTTGATGTTCGCTTTGAGCGATTTAAACATTCGACGACGTGCTATAAATAGGAAATCCGGAATAGAGACGTCCAGAAGAATCAATCCGAATAGTATAGTCCGGAGTATGTATTCTAGATCGTGGATGCTCGACGTGGTTAATACCTATATAACGGAGTCTCTTCATGTTGGCTGAGCGAAGATTTTCTCTAGTCGATAAAACACATTTGTCAAAATTTGGATAGCTTTATTTTGAAAGAAATTTGGTCTGAAGAGCTCCGGAAATAGAGTGCAATTTAATGCGAGAAGGATTATGCTTTCTCTTTCCTTCTGTCTATCTCTCTGGACACGCACACACCCCATAACACACGTGCGTACTCAAATAATGCGCCTCCATGGGATAACTGGTAGCGCGTTTGGCCACATATTTATAGCACCTTGGTTCAAACCATGGCAGGGTTGTGTCAGAAGGGACTGGTGAGACATTACACATGTCTCAGCAAGAAAAGTCGCCATTCTGGATTCAGTCCCCTGAAGAAACGTCCAGAGTTTGAATTCACGGTTCGAGATTCTCTGTGCCTGTGCCTTATTATACACAGCTAAAACACACACACACACACACACACACACACACACACACACACCACACACACAACACACACACACACACACACACACACGTGCATATTGATATATTTATGTCTAGATAGATGGATGTAAAGATTTTAAAGAATGTTTACATATTAATTTTCTGAGCCAGTGCCAGCATTATATATTCAGCGGTTTACATAAACAAAACCCAGGACCTGTTCTAGCCTTCCTTTACACGATAACAAATTTTAGCATGTTAATATTGTTTCATCTCTTTTCCAATTTCGAGCAATATAACCTTTATGATATCACACTATAAACACTGTGACAGACCAATTTGGCTGACACACCCCGAAAGAAAGCTACGTGACACAATGGATAAATAAAGGTCACAGCTAATCATAATTCGAAGGAATCCTAGTTCGAAAATCGGTTCATGAAAACATTGCCCTTTTAAGTTCACTCTTTTCAACGTGGTAGATTAAATGAGTTGAGCGACTTGCAAAGGTAATGAGGCAAAGTAAAAGATGAAACACCCTTCTGACATAGTCCAGTCACGGTTTGAACCGGGGTACTAGAAGTATGTAACCAACAGCGCTACCAGTTAGACCACGCTACACAGATTATACACCCACGGGCGTTGTTTATGACAATGGTTGGTACGGGCTAACATGGCCGCAGGGAATAGTATTTTCGAATTTAATCGTCTATGTTTTCAAAGGTATATCGACTTAATACCAACGGATATCCGTCAAGGCGACTCCCTTGTCCGACAGATATTCGGAAGGAAGCAATTTGCTCAACTTCATTCCCCATCGTTCTCGACGTTTGTTGTCTATAGACAAAGCTCGATTAAAAAGGCCGTTCGTCGTCGTGTCTAATATAAGATTAGACGTCCATGTTAGCAATCAGAGCAACCGCTATCCAGGAATTAATTCATCAAATCTGCCGTAATCCCTATAAGACACGTCTCTCGCAAACTGAATCACACCGGCAGAGCGAGAAAATTAACTCCAGAATCAATATGCGGGCATAGTCGGGCTTTAGTGGGGCTTTAATAGGAAGAAACCATCCACAGTGATATATATATATATATATATATATATATATATATATATATATATATATACATATACAAGCCATAATCTTATGTAAATTATATTTTATACACCAATCAGTGATGTTGTTCCAGAGTCAGTAGACCGTGGATAACAGTATTAATTTTGTGGATCACTTTTGGCATCCACCGATTCACATTGATTCATCTATAATACAGACGTTCGTGTTTGGCGCCCTCTTGTGCGTACACGGTACGCTAATCGGGTAGAGCGAAGTCAGTAGATGATGAGGCGACGTAAAAGATGAAACGCCTTTCACACACAGCCCGACCGGAGTTTGAACCCGGGTACTAGAAGTCTTATGGCCACCCACGTTACCATTTAGGTCATGAAGACTCCGTCATCTCTAATTCAGATTATCGGTTGTTTTATTTACACATTTCTGTGTCTTTCCAGTATAATTTCTACCTCAGATTAGCCCTCAATCACCATACGAAGAAAAACTCGGTAATTTCGTAGTAAAGTGGAATATTTCGGTTTTTCTGGATAAAAGAGCTCTTGTGACGTAATGCCAATAAAATATTCTGGCGGCTATTCAAAGCAAGAGAGAGAGATAAGTTGGAAGCCTTTAAATGAATGCAAACTGAATAAATTTGGGGATAATAATAGACTTGGACATAACAGGTAATAACGGGGTTATGAGTCATACCGTATCCGGCTATTCTGGTAAGGATGAAGGTTTGCTGTCTGAAGCCGGAAATTAAATGGCATGAAGAGGTATGCTCGATATACTTAGCCTAATAGTTAAATGAATAGGTTATAGTCGGAATCCAGATTTTCCAGTGGGACAACAGTCTGATTTAAGTTCATGATGCGCCATGATACACGGATATATATCATCGGAAGGTATCATCAACCAGACGAGGAGCTCACTGGATCATGTGCACTTCATTGGAAGAATTTTATCCTACGTTCATCCATCAGATTCAATTAGTGTGCTTCGAATCTGGGATATTCCGGTATTTTATCTGAGAAAAACTAACTTTCATATTCTTTACTAACGCTGAGAGCAACAACAAATTAACAACTGTGCAATATGAAATGTAACAACAAAATGCATGCCGCAATCAACAACAACAACAACAACAACAAAAGCACAACATAATATATTATAAGAGAGTTGATAATACTCTATGGAAAATGCGGTGTTTATTTAGGGATTAATCCTCCCTCTATGGGAGCTGGGAGTAGAGCTTGTGCTGAGTGACAGCTTATTAGCAAAACGATGAGCGCGTGTGCCCATGCACACACGCACAAACGCGCACGCGCACACACACGCAGACTCACATAGACAGACAGGCAGACGCACACTCATACACCCACACGCCCGCCCCTAAACAAACACCCCCGACACACACACACACACACACACACACACACACACACACACACACACACACACAACACACACACATAAACGAACTGATGTTACTATGCTATCGGGTCCAGGTGTTGGCCATCTCATAATTAATTTCCAACAATAAACAGAACCGGATTCGACGTTTATCAATTTTATATAAAAAAAAAACAACTCTCACATATGTTAGCTCCCGCCACAACTAGAAATCTACTTCATGTTTGTCGGTGGGACAGTTCCGGATCTAGCTCTTCACGCCTTCCGATGAGAGTTGTTGCCACTATATTTTGGCTCCACGCTAACATAACTTATCTATGACAACCTTAATAAATCATAGACTATACTGGGACATTGTCCAATCAGCCAACCAAAGACGAGCACGTAGATCTAAAGCCGTGTCCTCTCAGATCCAGACGACCAGCCAGAAATACGGGACGCCGCTGGAGTCTGTCCCAAAGATGGCTACTTGCCAGTATAATGGGGATTCTCCATCAAATCCTCGCGTCGTTCGGCAGAACTTCCCTTTGCTCATCCTGGAGCCGGCCTGAAGATGGGCTACTTACAGCGTCACTTCCGCTGCCGTTGTAACGGGAATGGCCTAAAGCGGATTACTTTATTGAAATCAAGCGATATCCGGGTCCTTTGTCGCTCGCTGGAAGGTAAATGACGAAGTTTATTAAATAAAATTATTGCCACGTCTCAGGTCAGCTGAAGTCGGCTCATTCCTTTATTTGTCTTCAGCGCTGGGATTTACTCCTGAACAGATTTAACGTTGGACCCGTCATAGGCCCAAAGATGCCAGGAAAATATACATCCAGTGACGTAATAATGACTTAATATATTACATCACTTAGGACAGATGACTTTGATGAAAAGAAAAAAGAAAAACAGACTTAACTCACACCCAACTGCTTAATCATCGTAAATTATTATAGCAAACATATTAATTTATCGACTTGCATTTAGAAAATAATTCTCAGACTTATCTTATTGTTAACCTTTTAAAATAACATAAAATTCAGGTATACAATTCCCGTTGAACGGAAAATAACAAAATATTGTCCAAAATAATATCTGATAGACTTCTTCTGATTAAAGCGACTTCTTGTAGTATTCATATTAACAATGGTATAATAGTCAAATTAAAACATAACTTTCATAACTTTGCAAGTGTATAGTTAAACGACAAAACCCTGAAATGGTCATTCCCTATTAACTTCAGATAGATAGAAAGATAATTTAGTTACCTAGATTCTCCAGTATGTATGCCGCTTGATGGGCTCTAATTCTGAACACAAACAGAGCGAATAGAAAGAAAAAAAACCCTGAAATACCAAAAGATACGAGAGACCGTTAAGAAGAAATATGTATTTACTCAGTACCGAGTATGGCACTATCTGATTGAGTATTCTAGTAGCAATGGCCGTCGTCTGATTCTAAGCTTCTTTATATGTCGTCAGATTATGGTAAGGAAATTGGACAAGGAACCCGCCATGATACTTACACCGAGTAAAAATAACTCCGTCAGTCTTGTATGAAATAATGATATGGAACTGATGTCGACAAACAACAAAAATTAACTAATATCACATCATATAATCAGCGTGATTATGTTTCTCTTTAATATTAATATCTGGCCGGTTTTAGCATCGGAAGTAAGGCATTTCGCTCCGGTATTTTACTAGTAAGCAGCTAGAAACTTGTAGGACAGGGATAAATGCTGATATGTAGATGTACACGCGCGCTAACATGCAAGTATAGACAGGCAGCTATATTTACAGACACAGAGATACCCATGCAACATAGTCAGCGGAAAAGAGTGGCTATGTGCGATAGACAAATAGATAGTCAGACAATATATATATATATATATATATATATATATATATATATATATATATATATATATATATAAGAGAGAGAGAGAGAGAGAGAGAGAGAGAGAGAAAGAGAGAGAGAATAAATAACAAATACCTGATTATTAATACCCAAATGTACGCACGGACACTCCAGTTTATGCTTGACCCACAATTGATCAAAGCCATCACTAGAAGTGACTCGGTTCTGAATCATCTGTTATGATAGCACGTCTTATATGGGGCCTATACGTCATCAAAATATGCTTAGTTTAATGGAAGAAGTATTTGCTGCTGTGATCCCTCTCGTCGGCCCCATAAACAGCATTATATGTCACTAATCTGACATTTATTGGCTTCTCCCTGACAGAGACATGCTACACCCTACGCCACCATCCCACATCAGACGGTAAATCTCCGGCCCGGCACCAATTAGACATAATGAACGCTATACCTGTGGCTCCACCTGGTGATTTACTTGTCAGATACTCTAGGTGCAATAATTTCGTAATTTCAGCCAAAGAATAAGTAACGAACCAGACTTATATAATCAGATGTGTGAACGATATGTCGCGTTATTTCATCTGAAATTACATTAGAATATCAGTTTGGTGTAGAGAGTTGTTAAGTTTTTCCCCAAAACATACTACGTGGCCAGAGAGAGAGAGAGAGAGGGGGAGAGAGAGAGACTAGGGCAGGATAATGGCATTGTAGCAGGAGTTTATTAATGTAAGTCATGCGATACGGAACTAATATGGTCGAGTTATCTACAGTTTATTATTTTTTGTTATAGTCATCTGCTTTCTCCTGATGTGAAACAAAGAGTCTTAGTGATGGTAATGGATTTGATGTATCGGAAAAATGGCTTCTTTCAGGTGAACGCGATTGTAATAATGTGAAAATGTGATTTTAGGAGTAATATCGGGGTTAATGTTAGTGTTTGTGTACATGTGTGTTTGTGTGTGTGTACGTTTGTCTACATATTTGTGTGTGTGTGTGTGCGTGTGTGTGTAGGTGTGTACGAACGTGTGTGTATATGTGTGTGTGTGTGCGTACGTGTATGGGTGTGTATGTGCGTGGCTCGGTGAGTGCGTACGTGTGTGGAAATCTGTGTCCGTTTCTGAGCACGAGTCTAGCTATTAACGGCTCGGCCAGACTTGAGACAGGCCAATATACTGGCAGCTTATCGACTGGCTCTCTACTGCCTTTAGCCTGAGACGACAAAGAACAGGAAATTAATAGTAGAGTTATTGCTGGCGTCTACACAATGTAATCGATCGTACACAGCATGATCAGAGACAATGATGAAGACAAATTATTGCTGACTCGGCACAATGAGCAGAAGGCCTCCGTTAATATAGCAGGACCACCGACATCAAGTAGTGGGCCTCGATGTGGAAGGCAATTCTCTCTCTCTCTCTCTCTCTCTCTCTCTCTCTCTCTCCCTGTCTCTCGGCAATAGTTTCTAATTAAGGCCAACCTTTGGTCACCTCTGGCTTACCTACCGAAAGGTGGACTGTATTAATGTCGAGACTGCGTTTGTGTGTGTGCGTGTATGAGAGGAATGAAAATCAGAGTGAGCGAGCGAGCGAGGAGTGAGTGAGTGAGTGAGTGAACCAGCCAGCCAGTCAGTCAGTTAGCGGGTCAGTCTGTCAGTCAGTCCGTCAGTCAGTCGGTCAGTCGGTATTGTTAAGCTAATTTCAGATGAACTAAGATTCTCTTTTGATCTGTGTATGTATTTACCCCAGTTTTGGGATGTTAAAGTTACATATTCGTCTGTAATATTTGTTTTCAATATAATACTAAATAAAATAAGTCCGTTTACTATTAGAAACGTTGTAAAGTGATACTATAAAATACCAATAAGTAATATGAAGGTTAATAATTATTTAGCAGTGAAAGGTGAATTTTCAGAGCATATTTAAACTTTTCAAGAAACGACGCATTCCTAATATCTACCTACAATTTGTCTCACAAATTGAGTGCTGCAACAGTAAACGCACAATCAACATGTGACACCATATGACACAGTTACCTGCAATACTACCTGACTGGAGGACCTGAGTTTTCCAGATGACTTATATGAGTACGAGTTCACACAGATATTGAGGTGCTCTGTGATTAATGGATTTATAAGTTGTTAGCAAAAGTTTGAAATGGATACGCTGTGTACTTTGGTTGTTTTCATTAACTTGAGCGACGGAAAGGAATATTTCTTTTTAATATACATGAGAATAATCTACGATTGACAAATTAATTGGACTGTAGAAACTATCGGCAATGGATAATGGTTAGGTACTTAACAAAAGTGTCACATACCGAATTAAAGGATTGTTTAATTTTGATGAAATAAAAGACCTTCTTCCGTTGAACTTTGTATAATTCTTTTTTTAAAGAAATGTACAATCTACTGTCAGCCTTGACATGCCCGGAATCCCTGGAATTACATTGTCTCCGGTTATCAGTTATATATACACAGTGTAGAGTAATAAATCTCGCTTAAATAAAACGTGATAAGAGACATCAGTCTAATTGTGTTCACAGAACGATGACTGATTGTACGTAACTTGTATAATTAATGATTCTGTTATGTGAGTTACTTTATATGCTTTTTGTCTGTTACTGGAGATTACGTTATGGTTTTAGGTAATAATTCTAGTTCAAAATGCATGGCAATTAACTGGTTTCCACAGGCTGATGAGTAGACCAGACACATGCTTAGGCATTCGCACACATCTATCAATATGTGGAGGTATGGAACATTTCATTTTTAGATTAATGTATGTATAGTTGTTTTAGATTTATGGAGGTAGGTCTGGAAGGATGCTTAGATATGCTGATGCTCTGTGCCTGTTGCCTCTTTATATGTACCCTAAAACGCACCTTGCCCGTGCCAGACATATTATCTATTTCCATCCAGATTCCTTATTACACCAATGTAAGAAAGTTATGTCGTTATTACAACATGTTTGAGTGTATTAGCTTTGTTATGTATAATGTAGCAACTATAGTGTTGCCCTTTTATGTGGTCTGGTGAAACGACCTATTAATTCATACAATGCTGCTTGATGGATTTATGCCCCTGGAGTCGTTTGTTACTCGGCAGGCATCTCCATGGGTATTAATCTGCGGACAGAGTTTTTTCCCATATTATGAGTAATTAGATTACACTGATATAGGAAATTTGTTAAATGTATAGCTATTATAATCCCAACGTGTCATTCGCAGTATCGGAGATCTGCCTGAAATCCGCTGTTCTCGACCATGGGTCAAATAGATCAAGTGGATAGGCGCTTTAATTTAGATCCCACCACACCTAACTGCATATACTTAGGGACGCTAAATTAAGCGTGAATGAACGTTCCCTTAGTGATGAACGGAAACGTATGAGGGTTAGCTGTTAGGTTCGAGTAAATCATAGTATTTACTCAGGTTTGAGACGATATTTCGTTCTAGTCCAGTAATAATCCATTGTGCGGTATTGCTACTTTGTTTTTATTTTAGTTAAATCACTTTAGTGAGTCCATACTGAGTTAGTGTACATTATCTTTGTTATGAACAAACTATAATGTTTGTTAACACGCTGAGGGTATATAAAGGGCTTCGATTTTCACTTAGGTTAGAGAAGAACTTCGACGCCAGACTAGTCGGACTTGTATTGATACATGGTTCATATAGGTAGGATTTAGGTAGGATTTATTCAGTTATTCGTACCCAGAATAAAGCTGAGGTCAGCATCTGAGGTGTCGAAATGTTTTATATACAGGTTTCTTTTGGACCACAGAAAATTACTGTTGAATGTAAACTGTGGTGTCAAAATAGTTATGACATGCTTTCTGCAATCTGTGGTATCAAATTGTATGTTTTTACGTGCTTCCGCTTTTTGTACGTAGCCTGCATGTAGCCGCTTTCCTGTGGGCGTGACATATTTGTCGCGTACGAAAAGCGAATTAGCTGGTTCCCACAGGCTGATGAGTAGACCAGACACACGCTTAGGTGTACGCACACACTCACGCACGCATATATCTCTTACTCAATTTGGTACTAAGTTCATCAGCCACGAATGTCTCACGACTCTCTCACCGATCATGATGTAGGTATAATATCATCTTGTATTAAGTTGACTTATAAATAAACGAGGTTCCCTATTGTCTTGCCTTTAGTCAGAATCAGATGATTGTTAAATGTTATTCTAAACAAATGAGATCACGTAATGAAGTGAAGATGATGATTCTTTTGCTGACAGAACAGAGTGACCAATAGACAGAGAGATAGTCATTAACGTTGATTGATTATATCCCTATTGATTTCTCTCTATCCTGCACGTAGACACACACACACACAGAGAGAGAGAGAGAGAGAGAGAGAGAGAGGAACAGACAGACAGACAGAACCCTCCCCCCCAACACAGACAGACAGACATAAAGTCAGACAGACAGACAGACAGACAGAAAGAGAGACACCCACACACACATGCACCTCCCCACAGACACTCATCAATGATGATCATTTTATCCCAGTGTTTAAACTATGGCCAATTATTACCTTTGTTCTATCCCCAAGAGTACAACTCTAGTTATACCGTTAATCATAAGATGACCGCCCACGTGACTGATAAAACGACACCTTTGGGGCACAGCCGATCCATACCTCCAACAAAATGGATTGCTCTAAGTAGTAAAAAGCGTCCAATCTGGATTGATTTGAATATAAATCAAATTTTATCCCAAAATCACCCGCTCAAACCGCAATTAATCATATTATTTAGCATTCAACATAAATACGCACTCGTAAAACTATAGGCGGCTTTCGATAAAAGCAAAAGTTTTATTCATAGCTATTACACAGATATCCGCACACCTAACCTCTCACCTGATAGTTAACACCCACATACATAAGCCTGACGCATACACAAGGATTTATTTACAAGGTTATTTTGTTTGTAGAAGTAGTTCGCTAGTCTCATGTTGGCATTGACTCAAATCATCGATGCCCAAATATCCTTAAAGACTTACACTTCCATTAACTTATACATAAATAAATCTACGCGTACATGAACTTAGCATACGAAGACCCTACCCCCGACACACACACACACACACACACACACACACACACACACACACACACACACACACACACACACACACACACACACACACACACACACACATTATATACCATAAATATTGATAATAGGTCTGGGTTACTCGTCAGCCTCCAGGGCTCAGACTATCCATTTGTTTTATGTGACAAAGGGGTCAGACAAACACGTGTGTGTGTGTGTGTGTGTGAGTAATTAAAGTTAAATAATACATTTAAACTTGTTAAACTAGAAGGTTAAGAGTTGCTAGTTTGTATGTTGGCCTAAGGTCGGTAGTTTATTTGTATGGGGACGGGATATTTTCCAATCATCTATAGAAAAAAGATTAATAATAATAATAATAATAATAATCACAAAACTATCTGGTCGTATGATGTCTGGTCAAAGAAACACAATTTAAATTTGTAAAGAGAATATGAGGTTGATCCTTGTCTAGTTTCTATTTATCATCATTTTAAAACAAACCAATATATCCTTAAATTTCGTATTAGGCATGAACACGTCAAGAAATTCGCTCTCACATATTATTATATTCTTTTCCATTCAATTATCTGACACTGAGTAAGGCGAGACAAGAAGGTGCTAACCGAAGCTATCTGGATTGTCGTCCTCTGTCGGTGTTGCCAATGCTACTCGAACCGCGAAGCAAAGCCCCACAAGCGTAACGCACAACTAGCTGAGCTAGGCGACCACCGTGCCGACACAACGATAAATATAACGAGATTGATCTCTTAGACAGAAGACCTGACAACATAAGCTAATGTTAATACGTCCTGGCACGCCATCCGTCGTCCGGATCACGAGATAAATATTATCATCGTGGTTGTTAGAATGAAAAGCAATCGAGACGACTCCGATCCGGAATAACGCCATCCGGAGCTGAAAGCGCGCAGCAGACTGGATCAGGACGGCCGGAGCCGATACCAGCGCCGAGTATCGGCCGTCTGGTTCTCCGAATATCGCCGAATAAAGTGACATTTCCTGTCGGATAAAAGACCAATAAATATCCAATTTCCATGTAATGGGAGCTAGATGAGGAGCAGTGTTTTAGGGAGGAAGTGAAACACCGACCAAGAGAGTTACTTGTTCATTGATCTACCGATACCGAGTTCAATATTGCTGATGTCAGCAATATGTGTTCTGGCGAGATGTTCTAATCACTGGTCACATTGAGTATAGCCATTAGTTGTGTGTTTGTTTGGCTGTCGGGGAGCTTTCTATTTGTATAACTGGATTAGGAGCGTTGCAGATGTTTCCATATTAATGTAACAATGTGTGTATATATGCAGATTTAGGCATGCGCCTGTACGTGTTTGTATCTACGTTTATGAGTGTTTAGCATTGACGTGAACGTATATTAGTAACACCAGTGTCTCATCAACTGATGAGAACGCAGATCACGTAAACTTAAGATATATAGCAAATATAATTATCTAATATGTATGACATATACTGATATACATCAGGTTTACATCTTTTCTTCTGAGTCAAAATATACACATAATCCGGAAATGATTTAATTATTGTACCCATATCTTTATTATGAACAATTTCTATATTTTGTTAAAAATAATTAATATTAATCGATATTTTATGGAAATGTTCCGGTGATACTGGAAATAGAGACTGTATTATTCTATTCAAAGTTTTCCAATTTGTATAATTAGGCATTTAGGGATCGATAATAGGGTATCTTTATTTACCATTTTAAATAATCTATACTCGGCTTATTAAATCTTTCTTAACACAATTACCTGAATGTTATTACTTTTGTGTGCTAGTTGTTAGGTAAGTGGCTGTTTCGTTTTTAACATTGATATATATATATATATATATATATATATATATATATATATATGACAATTATAAATAAATAGTGTTATACAAGTGAGTCCTAATATTATGTTTAAAATATTTAAAAACAAATTTTATGTTGAAATGCATCATATGTCTAGCTTGTGTGTCTCTCACAAAGAGATTATTTTGCTGTAAACAAATACAATGCATTTCAAACGGAATAGATCATATATGGAAATAAAAGGCAATTGTCCCGCAGCTGAGATATGTATTGGGGGGGGGGGGGGTGTTAATTAAGCACAGTGGATGTAATATCATGTTGCCTTAGTCCAACTAATAGCCCTCGCTGTGGATATTGAGTATTATAAATAACGATACTGAATTCTGTATTTCAATGGGACATCTTTCTGATCATCCGAATTAGATTAAGTTTACTTGTTGATATGAAAGATTTAAAATGAGCTCATCACGTTTATCCAATATCTGTCGTATCCGCTGATAAGATTGATGTTCTTTTTTATGGTTGTTTGTAGTTTATTGTCCTTCTGATATGGTATTCCTTCCAGACGATATCACGATGAGATATTAATTGTCGTATTTAAATCCTCAATATTTGTATTGTTCAATGTATTCCGTTATTACGTCTTTTAATTGTTTCATTTAAATATTGTTAGTTGTATTTTAATTTTGTTAATCGTTAGTTTATTTCGGTGTCTTTTCATGACGTAATACGTTCGGCGTGATTCTTCCTATCACTCATTTCGGTGGCTTATCCACCGACACAATATCAGCTTGATTATGTTTATTCGATGGCTGATGTTGACAAGACAGCTTCAACTGAAGATGCCGTCTAATCCTAGTTGTCTCCCGCTTAATGGCCATGTCGGGACGAGCAACATCGACACAACGATGCTTATGAATGGGGGCTTGCTCCTGGGGTATATTACAATCAAGTCATATATTGTGTGATGTTCCGCCATCAGCTAAAATTAACCGTGTCCAGTTACTGGGGCGAGGCTTTACTCGGGTTACCATTGTAGTCCACGTTGACGAAGGTAAGCCTCTAGACATTTAATCAACATTCAGTTGCCTGTTACGTCAAAGACGGTTGCTAATTGAAGCATGCCTAATCTGGCCACCATGGCCGTCTCGATAATAGGCGCTGCAATATCGGCCTAAGCCTTCGGTGCGGTCGTTTCTATTGAATTAGATCTGCGATAGTCGGCGTGATATTTATGCTGATATGGGCCACACAGGGCAATGGTTCATGAAACATTTCAGCAAAGTGAGTGGCCGCATCGTGTATTACCTGCTCACGATATGTTAAGTAGCATCACTGACTCGGCTATTCAGTTGTCATTAGAGCCATTTAACCGTTGGCAGAAGGTAATCCACATTTCTAAATCAAATTGACATCTGAATTTCAACAATTCTGGATATTTTTGTAAATTCACATTTGTATTATTATAATGTTGGTCAAATCCGTTGTCATTTATATTTTCAATATCCTTCTCTTTTAGAGAATGGAAATCCTACTCGTCGTTAAACAACATGGCATTACCTTTATGACAGAGCTGTTTGAATGTTTCAAGATGTACCGTCAAATGACATCCGGGACTAGATTATGGTTTCTTGTCCCCGATTTAACACAGCGTATCTTAACCTTCTAGAATATGACAGATTGTCGAGTCTGCGAGTAAATGTTACAGAAAATACAGCACCATGGTTGATAACGCCAGAATGGACACCGTTATTATATACCGTACTTGGAGCGGTTCGTATGAGCATTCGCTTATAATTCAAGTTCTTTCCATATCCAAGACGCACGAGGCCTACATATTCTGACAGTACTGTTTCTATGTGTTATACTGTAATAAGCAACTAGAAGGGTATTTGTTTATGAGGAAGCCCGCAGTCAATCTCGCCAACACTGAGTCGTTGTTATACTGACAGAAGATACATGTATATGTATAGCTGGAACTCCTATTACAGCCGTATATGCTTCACTGACAATTATCGTATCTACAGCGTGGTCTCTTCGTGTAATCAGATTTAAAAGTAATACAAAGCACTAAACTTATAAAGCATGAATACATTCAAATCGCCAGACAACACGTTAGATGAGACGAAAGCCAGATAATTAACCGTATACATTTTGTAAAGAAAGAGTAAGCTGTTAAATATATTCGATTAAAACTATGATGACAATATGCAATATATCTGTATCTTTATTTAATCATGTACAGTTCATCACTTTAAAATGGAAGTCTAATTCTCTCTATCTCGCTGTAATGGATAAAGTTAACTGGACTCTAAATGACATAAACACTACTTTAAAAACTTCACTATTAATCGTTATTGTTGCACGGATCATGTTGCAATACCATTCGTTACTTCTGGACGTATAAAGCTGATTATGAGTTAATAGGGACAACAGCAACAACAATAACAATAACTACTACTACTAATAATAATAGTAACCAGAATATAGTTTATTGCATTATTTATCTATGATTAATAACCTGTTAGGTATTAGGAATAAAGCGTTTTAACTTCATTAATTACTCTAAAACACGATATGTACCTCTAATCCTTCATCTGAGATGATGGATAATTATTCGATAATAAATTAAGAAGCGATAAATGTTAAAATTACGTGAATCGAAATGAAGAGGTTTGATTTGAAACGCCTTAGAGTAACCTTCTTACAGGTTATATAGGGCGCTATATAAATTTTGTATATTATTATTATTATTATTTGCTGTAATAGATTTACATCTTTCTTATAGAGAGACCACAAAATGAGAACGTAATTCGATATTGGCACCTAAAGAGCACTCTGCAACAGCCGAAATATACTCAGGGTCAGCGGAATTGTTTATAAAA
Source organism: Paralvinella palmiformis (assembly GCA_025642065.1). Lineage (NCBI taxonomy): Eukaryota > Metazoa > Annelida > Polychaeta > Terebellida > Alvinellidae > Paralvinella > Paralvinella palmiformis. The sequence continues at coordinate 330,769 of JAODUP010000203.1, forward strand.
AGATGTCATATTTTCTGGTATCCAGACAATTCTGAGAATATCCTGACGTAGCTTATTTCTTACTGATTATTGAAATTAATGAAGAAGTTCTCTAACTGAAGACCTTACCCTCAGTTAGCATCTGTCGTCAAGACAAATAAAATGTCGTAGGTATCTTTCCAGCTATTATTTATTACTTTGACTCGTCCAGTGTTTCAAGATCATTATAGAACTGATTAATGCGATGGATTGGAATTGATAAAAGTATTTTTCATTTTTATACAGAGCTCTTTTTTCAGGTGTTCCTTAAGAACATAATAAAGGATATCGAATTGATGAAAGTGAAAATTCGCTGCAAAAAAAGGATTTATTATCTGATCTTTTTGGAATAATCGGTTCAACAATCTTGCGCCTAAATAGGTAATTTTTTAATTATTAAACTCTGCCCAATAGCTTTATGTGATGAGCGTGATCCGTCGCCCTGAGTGACAACGTTTGACTCAACCCGACAATCACCTGTCAGTTTAAAATTACTCATTTCTTGAAAACACTTTACCGTAATCTATATCCCTCTAATCTGAGATACATTGTCATTCATGAGAAATGAAAAAAAAATATTAATATAATATTAATATAACTTCAGGTAAAAGACGACGGCTAGTCAAAATCTGCACGATTGACGTTGGAAGCACATTATCGTCAAAATAGTTGAATCACAGCAAAGAGAAACATCCCTTAATTAAACCATTAAATGAATTAACTACTAGTTCAAATTAAAAACAAATATGACGCGTTTATAATATTTCATAAACGTTTAACTTAATTTTATGAGAACGGAACAGGTAATATTAGTCATTTCTGTGAGTAAAGATGTGTTTTAGAAAGTATAAACAGACTTGGATGTAACGTCAAAAATTGCTAAACTACATTAAACTAGCATAAGACCAAGACTAATTTTTATAAGATTATATGGGATGAAGGATAATGTTTGTTTTCCCGTCTGTTATTCTCCCTTGGATATATAAGATACCAGTTACGGTTTTTCACCAATGAAGAAAGACCTTTGGTTTCTGTAGATATCAATGTTTCAATCCTTTAAAAAAACACTTCTTTAGTAATTGCAAGGCAAAGAATAATACAATCTGGTTCAGTAGTCTCATATTAATTATGGAAATAACAGAAAGCATAAAACTTTAGAATCACGAAGAAGATACAGTTCAGATAGTAATAAAAGTATCTATTTAACGTTCGTAATGACTGGCTCCGTTGTGAATATATAAGTTAACGAAGATATCTGGAGATATATTCTATTTAATTAAATATAAATTATCAGCCAGTTAAAGAATAACTAGTCTTTAATGATTGTCTAATCTGTTGATTAATTTAAGATGCTTTTAGATGCGAGATAAGGGAATATTACCACATGAAGATGCCATACGCGTTCATGAATGACCGAGAACTATCAACTCATAGGAACATATCATCTCATTATTCGTCTGCACAAATCTGTGACAAATATAATATATATTAGTCCATGGGCCCGATAGAGTCTGCAACCCCCAAGAACGTATCAAACCCATTTTATTTTGCTTCCAACATGATAAATGGATGCTACCATAACCAAATTGGGATGGACTACTTGTGTGATGTCATTTTCGAAATGGCTGTCAGTGAAATTAGCGAAATTACGTTTTCGCCTATAACTAAGCTTCTAGGATAGATAGTGATGAGATCCTGGTGTATACACCCATGTTTTTGAATCCATTGATGACACTGAAAAACTGCTATGACTCTTGGTTAACTCGGGCTTCAAAATGGCTGTCATTGAAACGAGAGGAAATCACATTTTCCGCCATGTAGATAATTGCTCATGGGCTGTAAACCTTCATTATGATATACGTGATTTAGCCTGGTGATAATTAATACCTGGTGGCCATCTTGGCCAGATTTCGTATTATTGCTAGTCATAACTAGATAATAACCCGTTCCATTGGGAAACAAGTAAAGTTAGCATTAATCACTGGACGACCTGACATAAAGGAACATTATTTTGATCCAGTAAGGAAGGTAAAGCTACAAACGTTCCAGTCTAGTACCAAGACAGTGAAACTGAAGACAGCACAGAACAAGGTCATCTTTTATAGACAACACAGCAGTGTGGTCATACAGCTACTGATCAAATATCAAGGACTCGGTCGGGTCAACGTTGATGAACTGGTGAAATATCTCTTGACGGTCTCGGCACAGCTGATGGTTATATGGCAAAGATGGTTAAATCTAAAGGTGGTGCAGTTGCTGGTGAGAGCTGTTAATGATGCTCCACTTTCAGGTGATATTCAAGATAATCAACTTCGTTCTTAGTACTGATATGTATCAAGAGGGCTAGATCAAGGATATGGAAAGAAAGCGACGTGGACAGTCAAAACAAATCTCAGCTGGTGCACATGATGAATTAAATCTGGTGCCCAGATGACTTTGCGCCAAATCTAGTGTTGAGGACTGTGATATCATTAGTGCAAGATCACTGCCACTTGCTAGAGACTGATGGCGGGATATTAGTAAAAATCAAAGATACCTGACTTGTACTTGGACTAGGAAGAGACAGATACCAGAATTGATCTTTTTTTGTTGCAAATGCCCAAGAGCAAGATTATGAAATAGTATGTATGCGTAGCCCAGATAGTGATGGTGTTCCTCATGCTACATCGCACATCATTGATATAAGGGTGTTAGTAACGTTTGACCCATCAAATTTCATTTCCAAGAAGCATTGACCAAATTAGGAGATACATGGGTAGTCTCTATCAGGTTAGATGAGGAAATAGAACAGGTCACATGTGACATGTGTGGGAGAGGACGGTACAAGAGTGTGGATGCAGCTCGCGTAGCAACCCCGAAGGAGAAATGTGTTGGAAAGCACTGCTTTCAAAATACCAACCTGGTAGTTGACACGCCTGATATGTTAAAGCAATGCTTTCTGACAAGGTGGAAATAGACTGAGGTTTATATTTCGACTCAAGTTGATGTTTCCATCGGGCTATATCATATTTCCAGTATTATTTTACTAAATGCTTCAAATGTACATAACGGCAAGAATATTTTTCTCCGATATTTCAGGTATAATTGTGTGTGTTTTTAAAGCTGTGACATTGTTTATTGACCACCTTCGCTGAGCTTAGTATCGGCATAACAAGGTAATATACCATTGCAATGTCAGTTATATTTTCATACGATGTCAGCAGATGTTCTATAGTGTGAGACTCCACAGTTGATAAAACGTACACATTCATGGACGTTTCCTCGGCTGTTTATCCTTAGTGAGTGTTCCACCTACAAGCAAATATTTTGTATTACAGAAGGACAGTTCTCTGATTCGATCCTCTTACTCCGTGTATATATTATCTGAAGCTAATTACTCCTTCCCATCAAATATATTTCACCACTTCTCGGCTTTGGGAAACAAAGGATAGAACCGTGTATTGCTGATTTTCATTGTCGTCACAACGTCACCTGAACTTTCCTTATGTCGTTGATTTAATGGCTAGTTGACCTTTCCTGAACAACCAGCGAATTTAATCAGTTAAGTCTGTGAATTATAGAGAAATTACAGAAATAGAATTCAGCTGGGAAGCCGCACGATGCAGTACATTAAAGAGAAATAACAATAATAAATAATAAACAAAATTTATCACTGTATCCCTTATGAAACACCCATTACGATGTGTGTCTTACTTGATGTTTTTGGTAAGAGTGATTCAGTTTCAGACCTCGAAGACTTCGTTTCCGATAAGTAACAAGTTCCTCGATAAAGTACCCTGTTCGCATATACAGGTGTATATACTGTGATCTGTATATGACTGGAAGCCAATGCAGTGAGTTCAGGATGTCATATGGTCTCGTTTACATATATGGGTGATCAATCAGGCAGTTGAATTATGTACCCTTTGTTGAATTGACTTTTTATTTCACAGGAAAGTGTACATAATACAAAGCAGGCATATGCAAATATAATGTTGACAGCAAAAAAAAAGTACATTAAGATATTTACATCGACTAACATTACTATTACGGATGGTATTTGTACTCCTCTGTGAGGAAACAGTGTAGCGCAAAGGCTGTCTTCCCACTGATCCTTGATAGACATTGAATACAGATATCATATTTATTACTAAATAAGGGAATGAAGGGCAGTACATATTAATAATTATAATAATCGAAGTAACTAATAATTGGTACACAAAGAGTATATTTCAAATACCTTATCTCAATCAAGTAAGATAATGCACTCTATAAATATATACTGTTTCATCATAAAAATACACATCGTGCATTTGTTATGATGAGTAAAAGTCCAGGGCAAACAAAACATATTAATTTGTAGATGTACCACCGGTGTACCTGACCGGCCACATAGGAGGGCATAGTCGTAATGTGTCAGTGTTTTGCAAGCACCCCTCGTCAGTTGGCGCATGATGAGTTGACAAATATTACGAATTTGGTTATAATAGTCTTTATGTAGTGATTCAGTTGTCTCTTCATGGCTAAGGATGTATTAAACCATACTTCCAAGTGTTTCACCGACTGTGCGACACAGTTAGTTTTCTAGCCTACCTGAAGCTGAATTGTCTAGGTTATTGACATTTGGTGTTTTGGCTTGGAGATAAAGAGATCAGGCTTTTTATGTTTCAACATAATAATATTTACACTCAACCAGGTATTGGCATCAACCAAATAAGCTATAGTTTCTTTAAAACGTATAACAATGTTTCCTTTGGCAAAATAGCCTTTATGGCTTAGTGGATATGAGCGTGGGATTTTCTTATTCATGGTCATGCTTCTGCACAAGTTATTTCTAATGCTTTATTGTCAAATTTAACCACTTATCTTACAATTTTACAGACTTCCAGTGATACAAATGCGGACAATAGTAATAATTCAAGTATTTATTCTTGAACATAATAATACATAATTAATTTTGTTCGTTTCATTTATTGATTTCAAAAACGTGTCTCTTGAGCTGATCTAAAACAATCCCTTATTTTGTTTATACAGCCATATTATATGGAACATCACTGTACGGCGTATTTAACTGGCTCCTGCTACTAAAGACACTTTATTAAATATACAATATTATTATTATTATTATTATTATTATTATTATTATTATCATCATCATCATCATCACCATCATCATCATGATTATGACTCATTAGCAAATTGTATACCCAGAAAAATGATTACGTCATCTATTGGCATATAGTGTTATAACTTCTGTTCTTACTAGCAGGAGACACTAATTTAAATGTTTCATTCAACATTATATAGTTTCACCGATGCATAATTATGAACTGGTACAATGCTAAAACAAAAATAGCAGTTATAAATTGTTTATGTTAAAGACATATCCCTGATGAATAATGAATTAAAAACACACACACACACAAACACACACACACACATACACACACACACACAACACACACACACACACACACACACACACACACACACCGATGGTTACAAGGTTAGTCTCAGAAATAGATCTACGACTACGATGTAATACGTGCCAATATTATTTTCATTGTTTTAGTGATAACATTTCTTTGATCTGATTAACTCTGAATATGATAATGAGTGGCATGTAATGTCCTAACTTTGACCCGGAAATGCTACATATCGCAGCAGTGTCACGCTGATTAGGTTGACAATATGCTGCAGTTCAAGGTCAATCTATCTGTATACATAAAGCTCTGAAGGTCAGATTGTCTGATAAAAACAAGATTCTGTAGCCCTCATGGGATGGTTCCTTCCTTTAGTAGATTTGATATTAAGAGATAACAAATATAGCTAGTACCGGCTTGAGTTCAAATAAGCTCTACTAGTGACCATATCTTACTCATCCCATAATAATACGCGCGCATGGACGCACGCACGCACGCACGCACACGTACATACACACGTACACACACACACACACATACACACACACACTTCTTTCTTGATATATATATATATATATATATATATATATATATATATATATATATATATATATATATATATATATATATAGAGAGAGAGAGAGAGAGAGAGATTTAGACAAATGTTGTACGAAAAAGCACATTTGTATATATAACGTTTCCCCATTAATATTATTCTGGAATGTTACCTTATTTTCAGACTAGAATTGTTCCAAGTGCCGTGATTATGGCCTCCAATCCACTTGAAGAATGCCACAAGCTTAGTTAGGATTTAATGTGCCAAATAATATGTTGACCATCGATCAGTGAGTTTGTGTCTGCTGAAGCCAACCTTAAATTACCTTTATCTAACAGATCGTTAATAGACGTGTTAGACGAACAAAGCCAGTTGGCATTAGCCCTGCTCGATCGTTAACTGGTCCATATGTTATGGGACTATTTAACCCAAGTTGGTCATATATCAGGAGTATTATTTACCAAAACTGACCTTTCTTTTTTGAAGCAAGTGCAGTGAGAATGTTTATTGACAACAAAGAGCTTCATTAAATCATCATTGCCTGCCTGTTTTTAGAAGAATGATGACTTGTTCTCACGTGGCTTTGCCAAAAAATAACCTGAATATTCCAGAAACGTTCTGAATATTATTTATTTTTAGAATTCCTTTCTTTATATATTAAGTACGATTAATCGAAGCGGCATTATTATTCAATACGCATTCCAATCGCTTTCTAATCGATATCTGAGGTTAGCCTCCCAAATCGATTTGGAACAGGTTACCATAATTGAATTAAAACTATTATTTTTGATACATATAATAACATGAACATTCACGTCACATCAACGTGTCGACCTTCCTTCTGCCATCCTAAGAACATCAACTTTATAAAAGGATTCTTAACCAAAATACTGACTGTGTTATCTACATATACTTTATAACTGTATTACCTTGTAACACAACTAGAACAATGACACTAAAGACTCGGCAAATACCAGCCATAAAACGAGGAAACCTAAAGGATTTAGATCCAATCAAAGGACTTGGGTGTTATCTGAAAGACCACTGACAATGTTTCTACATAAAAGTTATAGTATACAGTGTCTATATCTTACTATAATGTTATGATTAGCTAAACGGGACAAATACATTGATACTAGTTATCTAAATAAATCTCCTCTATAAGGCTTCTTGACTCAGACTAGTGTCAATAAAAAGCAAATCCTTCCCCACTTAAAGGACACGTAAAATTGATTTATTTTTCTTCGGTTCTTATTGATAAAAAAGATGATATCGGCTTAACCATGCTCTATTCTCTTCTTTCGTCCGTTTAAATTTAGATTTTATGTCGGGAATAAAAGTAATAAAAAGCTTTCCAGAGGCCAAGATTGTAAAGTATTTCCTTTTCATGTACGAAAATAGAATGTTTGCCAATACTAACCAAGAATGTTATCTACATAACTAATTATGCCGGGTATATAAGCCTGTAAGCTTGGTAATAGTATAGCTTAGATGTTTAAGTAAATAATTAATATCAATATATTACTTTCTAGGATTTGTTGATTATATTAAGATAATTAACATTTGTTATTCATGGCACATAGGACGTGACTGCTTGCATTTTGTTAGCCACGCTACTGGTTTGACAAAGGCACGGTTGAATAGTGTACCACACAAATAAATGTAAGTGTAACGTTTTGTTGGAAAATTAAATATGCCATAGACACGGTCAACGATTGGATTCGATCCTTAAACCGAAGCTTTGAAGTGCAGCGCGTCATTAAATGTCACACGAGAGTACCATCTGCGTGTAATGGAAAACAGCTACCAACAAATCTATGGTGAAGGGTAATGGTGTTATTAGTAATGGAAATGATCAAGTCTCTATATCTACAACAACATGTATCAATTATTAATGGAATGACTTCTGAGTTAGAGCTAACACACACTACTGATGGCCTTTGATCATCGCCAATGTGTCAGTAATAGAATGATACCAATCAGATTAAACACTAAAGTAATCAAATTGTTATGATAACGACTGGCAGGTAATTTCTTTACTCGATCTGCCGAAGTAGAAGATCTAGTAATGACATTATCCTGATTAGAGAGACGATATACCTATGTTCAAGGTCAGACCATCCTTCATTAATCTTTTCAAGGTCAGATTACCAGCGGTAATAGTCTGTTGTTTATTTCCGAGGATAGTGTGTTACACTTGTTGGGTTTAGTACTTGTAACATTGGAGACGATGGAAATTGGTATGTTGTGTTTAAGTTAGTAAATATTATTAAAGCATCAATATATAAATTTGTCTTCGCATTACAACTTCTATATCGGTGGCACTAGTAAATATCTTGCTTCTGTTACCAGGGAAAAATTTACATTTCATAAATATTAAATACTGGTTATATTACTTCCATTCAGTCAATACATCCGTCCAGAGACAGTTCCTGTTCCTTTGTATTTATCGATCCAGCTATTCCTTTCCAAATATCACATTACACTATTCAGCTCGTATACGCAGTAACTTTTCCAAAATCATACCAAACAATAATGATTAAAAAGTGAATGGATTATAATAGTCATCATACTAATACGCCATTTGTGTATTATAACTTCCCCCCCCCACCATTTAAGGGAGGTTAAGATTTGGAATGCCATTACTCTCTCTTTCTACCCCTCACCAGTATGACGACTCATTTATAAATATGATAGTTATATATTGTCATATGAAATATTATGCTTACGCTCAAGTTGACAGGCACTCCAACTTGATAATGGATTATAGCTATTTGTATTATGTGTAACTGTATCGTACTTTAATAACCATAAGATATATGTACATAGGAAGACTAAGTATATTGTTATTAGTTATCAAATTACTGATTCATATACGTTCTACTACTAACTGATTATGTGACGTGAAATTTCCAATATACCATAGAATAAGCATAGAAAAACAATGGAAAGTATGTATTTACGTTACTTTGCTAACACACTTCGTTGCTATTTCTCTGGAGACTAAGTGTTCAGAAATGCGTTATGACGAAGACTAGATGTGTGGACCTTTCATTGTTGTATTCGCCTTACATGTAGTGAAGTATATCGACGTTTCTTCTGTCAATAGAAATGTTTCAGCTGTCAGCGATGAATGCGATCGCCGATGAAAATATAAGCCGCTCTTCATATTATTGCAACTAAAGCTGTATCTATAATATGATGCCAAATTCTCAAATATATTATGACAATTGGTAGATAAGGCGCCTTACAAATCCACCGGATTAAGTATACAGAATGGTAATTAGCAGAAGAAAAACCAACATATACCTTTGATCTGTTTGACTTTGTGACAAATAATTATGCTTTTGTTTTATCTATCCTGTCTAAATTAAAGCCAAATGGCGATATTAAGATACCGAATATTTAGCCCCATGCGTAAAATATACCGAGTCAGATCCGGAATGAAAGTTCGTTCAAGAAGAATGTATTGTGCTGTAGGGTATTAGCTTATGTGATCCGAATCCAGTGTTACTTGTGGTTGTTTGTGTGTTCGTATTTCATCCCACGTTAAGCCCCTCGATAAGTTCCTAACGTTAATAACTTCAATCCAACAAATATAATAACATGTAAAAGTAAGAATTAAAAAGTTTACTCATCTTATGAACGACGTTTGAGGAAGTGTTGGATAAAGGATACTTATAAATAAAGAGGAAGCTTGTGAATTATCTTTGAATATCATTCTGAATTAAAATGAGAGAATCAAACAATTTCAAATGACTTTCAGTGAAGAGACAATGAGGATTTATGTTTTTACCATTAATATTTATTTTCGAATGCTAATTAATAGAAAAGCTCCACCTTCTTTATAGTTCAATTAAATTAATCCAGTAACTAGCAAGGTATGATAGACAACTTTTGGGTGGCATTTATTACAAATTTGTTAAGGACACAAAACAAATTGGATGACATCAACTTGGTCATCCATATTATTGTCAGAATATGACGTTGTTTATATGAAATAAGTGAAACAAACGTTAAACACTGTGTGTGTGTGTGTGTGTGTGTGTGTGTGTGTGTGTGTGTGTGTGTCAGTGTACGTGCGAATGTGTTATTTTTGCGTCATTATCAATAGATGAAAACACCGACTAACACAGATAATTCCTAGTCATGTTTACGGTATCTAGGTGATTTATCAGGGTTTATAATATCGACCTTTCCTACAAACTCTGAAATTGGTTGAACACTACTTATTGTATTTAAAAAACGAGATGTTGTCCGTCTTTCTCTCTGTCTGTCTGTCTGTCGTATTGTTCATCTGTGCGTCTGAGTTTGTCCCGTGTGTCATACAAGCTAAAGTAAGCTGCATTAATCCCCATTATTCGATAGAAGTTGATTTATGAAATAGCCACTAACATACAATCAACTGCGATTGACATTAATGATGGCTACTTCAAGTCTCTAACAATACATAAATTGACCATCATTTATTCTGTGAGAGGTCAATACCACTGGGACCGCGGCACGAGGATCATTTATTCTGTGAGAGGTCTATACCATCGGGACCTCTCGACATGAGGTAACATTTCTATACTCCTAATGATGAAGTTTGTATCCGTTTTCTATGTGAATTGCCTCATAGGCAGATTGGACAATGATCCATGATTTCGGCAAATGGGTGGAGCATAAGTTTCCTTAGGATACTTGGAAGTCATCGTTAAGAGGAAAACTATTCAGATAATTATTACTGCAACAAGGAATTAAAGTCTTGACGACATAATGTTTGAATTCTCATATTGTTGTTTTCCCCGTTTACTTAAGTAGTTAATAAATGGGTAATTATCATGAAAACAGTTGAATAACCGAGGCAACAAGACGGATCTGAGATATATCCAACATCATTTGAATATTTAAAAACTAAATCGTTCCCTTAACGTTTTAAAATAGATGTGGAAATGCTTGAGTCTTTTCACGTTATGTGGTGTTCAATTCTAATAACTTACTGACCAATATTTAAATTAATATTGAAAGATTTGGACGTTTCGACGCTGCGGTGGTTAGAGCACTGTTCTGCAAACCTCTCTCTTGCGGGACCGAATCCGACTTATGCTTGTGTTTGTGGGATTTCTTCACATTGGCAGATATATCACAGGTATGACGGGCGTCGAGGCTACACTACTTAACACAATACCACTCCACTCATGAAAGGTTACAGTGTTCAGGACACAAGTGTAATCAGACTTTGCACCTGACATTTCCACCTACAGCACGTCAACAAATCAATTGTGATGGAATCTTCCAATCATTCCGTCACTATGGTCTAAACGTCAGTACTTAACTGATATTAACAACTGTTATAGTTTATCACTTCTATATCAGGCAAGAAGAGTAATAAAGATATTGCAGTTTTATAAGTGTATAACAATAATGTGTGTTTTAAAATTATGTTTTGTTTTTCATTCCAGCAATATAACGCCACTTAATAGAGAAAATGATAAAAGGTTTGATTACAATATTACGTCATAAAAACAAAAGTAACGGTTCATCATTTTGCTTGACAAAATTAGACGATTGACAGTCGATGAAAAAGAGATTGTATTTAATGCTTGGTTATTAAATCATTTTAGAACAAATAAGTCACATAATTCACCGTTATTAATGACAAATGTGTTCATTGATAGAGACATCCCATTGTTGCTTATTGTAATAAAACAAACAATAAATAGTGATAACTGTTTAGTACAATAGTACGTAGTAAATATATAATTACAGTAAACATTATTACTCCTGTTTTATATCCTGACCCATGATGATGCTGTTGTTGTTGTTGTTGCTGCTACTGATGGTAATAATAATAATAATAATAATAATAATAATTTCATTAATAAACAAACTGTCCTTACTAGTAATATTTAGTAAAGGGGAATATCCCAAATAGTGTAAATGTTGAACGATGGATGTATTAATTTACATTAAAAAAGTTACCTAGTAGATGTATTTTAAGAATATATTTATTTAAATATGATAACGTAGATAGATAACTATGATAATAAACATAATTCCCTAATTAACCTTATTAAGTTGTCAACTTTTTGTCGTGGTGTTTTAAATGTCATCCAGAAGATTTCTTATCTATTCTATGTTAATGTCATCGGTGTTATTAAAGGCTAATTTAATGAACTATGTTTCAGTGATACAGAAAGTGTACATACTTAGTTATCTATGTAGAAAACAAAGAGAACAACTTTAATGACAAAACAACCGGCGTATAAATTACTTAGGTAAATTTAAATAAAATATGTTTACTTAAACCCAACAAAGTAATAATTCGGTTAAACTGTCTGATGATGCTATTGGCCACGACTGGAGGTTAACTCGCTATAAATAAAAACTCAGCGAACAAACAACGGGCTCTGACATCACCTTCCTTCTATCTTATGTCATCCGATGTAGCAGGTGTCTCCTCGGTTCCTGGGTGACACAGTCGTCTTAAACTAATCTGTTTCTCCATTATCTGCCGACCAAAGACTTCAAATCATCTCGAGACTTCTACATACAGGCGGCAGACAGTTAGCAAGAAGAACTGACTTCCGCGGTAATTGGAATTATTGCATGTGACATACAGGTAGCTGTGTTGCTATAATTAAGTTGTCCTTATTAAGTTATCTCTGAGTTCTTCATTTTATTTAGTTAGGTCGCAACGGACGAAAGAAACGAAACAGACTAGATCTAATGCGTAAATGATCTTCAGTTTATTGATTACTCATTACTCATTGAATACCCATTACAATTTTTGATATTTATAACATAGTAGTCAAGGTTCTTAACAGTTTCTTGTGTTTCTGTTGCAAGGATCTCCGACCGCCATCTTGGCACTTATCCAATCATTTGTCGACAACTCACAACACGGCCGGAGCCATTTTTCGCACTCTTCTTAGTAGTGGTATTAACGTGTCGTTTCCGGTATTCTTGGGGTGGGTTCGCCATCGACGTTATTTCGCCACTGGGCCCTTTTGCCATCAAATATCAAATTCCCTAGTTGGACTTATTCGTCATATACAATCGCTGAAACGTGCTTTGCATTGAAAAAATATAATATTATTGACGTCTTTTTGTGAAATGATTTTGTGGGAATTATTGCTAATTACTAACGAACGATAATACAAAATAAAATTGCTTCAAAATATTCATGAGCAGACTGTTGCAGTAATAAATATATAATGTGCTTTGATTTTAGATATATATTTTTAAATTGAATACAAAAACTAATTTCTGCGTCGGAAGGTTATATTATTATAATACAATATATTTAGTTTTTTCCCACCTAAACATATTGCTTTTCAAGTCAACAAAAACTGATACAAATAAAATAAATATTCACGAATTCTACAATAATTTATCAACTATAGCATTGCAATGGTTTTCAATTAGTGATATAAGCTCATTAATCATAAAAAGCTACACATGGAAAATAATATTTTAAAACGACCGTGTGATTTGAATAAAAGTATAGAGGGAGAAAGATATATATATATATATATATATATATATATATATATATATATATATATATATAAAGAGAGAAGAGAGAGAGAGAGAGAGAGAGAGAGAGAGAGAGAGCGAGGAGAGAGGTTGCGTGTACATATCTGAAGGGTATTTCATCTTAAACTTCACTTCATTGCCGTCGGAGATCGCTTGGCTGATTTAGCCTACTATTTGCAAAAACGTGGCATTAAAACATTAACCCTCATAGATAGATAGATAGATAGATAGATAGATAGATAGATAGATAGAAGAAGAAGAAGAAGAGAGAGAGAGAGAGAGAGAGAGAGAGAGAGAGAGAGAGAGAGAAGAGAGAGAAGAGAGAGAGAGAGATGGTGGATGCTATTCTACAATAAACAAACAAAAAATGATGATTTAATGAAACTCAGCAGCCAGTATAAACTATCTCTTCTCTTTTGTAATGTAAAGACAGTATCTTTGATATATAACTTAATAGGGTTAACCAAGAATCGAACTACTGTCTTTCGTCAGGGAGCTATCTCTGTCTAATATTTTAATTAATAATCTGCAAAATATTGGTCGGTATGACTTGAAGAAGGAATAAACAGAATGTATGAAAATATGAATTTATAAATAGTATAAGTTACCGAAGCACCTTTGATTAACCGTGATATGGGACTTTTATAGAGGATGTACATATTCAATATTGGAAATGATCAAATTTCCATTAATTACTTGAAAAAATCGATGGTGGTTCGTGAGTCATTTTTGGCCAGCATTTCTTTTGTCAGAACAGCTAATTGGTAAAATGGTAAAAATAGCTCAACTACATCGGTTTAATATTATCTCTGTACATTTAATATAATAATCTGCATTAATAATTACTGTATCCCGCAACATGCAATATCTGTGGTATCATTCATGAAATATCGTACAATTAACTAAGATTTTATTTGATTTGAGTTTACAAAACATAGAATATAATATTGTAACAATAGGTACATAAGAAATTCCTAGGATAACACAAAAAGTCAAAAAAACTTATTTCCATTGTGGTCCTCAAAGTGACATGACTCGAGATGGAGGTACAACATTGTGCATAAAAATAATACTAGATAAACACATATAAATAATTCCATATAGTACAAAGAACTGTAAGCTGACCAAATTAAAACAAGTAGACTACAACCAAAACGTGTAACATAATTGACTAGACATATAATACAAATTAAAAGTACACTTAAATTTATTTGATATACTTATTCATACAAATTAAGTTCCTCTTCCCTAACATTATTTAAGAGATGAGATTTGACTGGTCTTTTAAAAACTAGACTTTTCTATAATAGATTGAACACCAAGAGGTAAATTATTCAATGCAATCGCACCTGTGTATTTAAAAGTTGCTTTACCAACTAAACTCCTATACCTAGGAACAACAAGCGAATCCTGACTAGCACGAGTCCCTATACTATGTGCATTGCTAACCGGGGTAAAGCAATATGACAAATAAGCTGGAGCTGAACCATGTATAATTTGATGGATGTGTCCTAATTTCAACTGGGAGACTCGTTTTTCCACTGCATGGTAACCAATTTAATTGACTAAAGTGTGAATAATCTAAATGAGTACGAGGTGGTAGTTTTAACACTGTTCTGATGAGTTTATTTTGACATACTTGTAATTTACCTTTGGTTTTCTTAATCAAATTGCTATACCATAATGGACATGCATAGTCTAGATGACATTGTACTAAGACTGATGCAAGTAATTTCATTGTCTCGTTATCTAAGTATTTATATTTTCTGGTCAGAAAAGTTATTCTGGAGCTTACGTTTTCAATGATCTTACTAGCCATATTTTCTCCTGACACATAATGGTCTATTTCTGCTCCCAGGCATTTTACTGTTGATTTCGGTCTACTATTAGTGCCACTGCACTGTACATCTAATTCTGGTGATTTATATAATTTAATTTTGGAACCAAATAAAATAGATTCGGTTTTCCCCAAGTGGAGAGATAATTTGTTGTCCACTAGTCAATTGCTGACATTCTGTAATGCATTACTTAATATAGTTTATATTATGTTAACATCTTTCCCAGACACTAATAAAGCAGAATCGTCAGCATACAACAATAGTTTACAATTAACTGCATCTTCAATGTCATTTACATACAACAATAACAACAATGGCCCCAAGTATACTGCCTTGTGACACGCCACAGTTTATCTTACTGGGTTCTCATTTAGTATCATTTACATTTACTATCTTTTCTCTGACAGTTAAGTATGAAGACATCCAATTCACAGCATTACTATTAAAGCCCGTCGACTGTAATTTAAATAACGAAATGTCACGATTAACAGTGTCAAATGCTTTTTGTAAATCTGTCAAATGTATAAGACATGTGTCTGTTGAGTAAGATTTTCTAAAGCCAGATTGTAACTCATATAACATATTATTATTTTGAATGTATTTATATATCTGGTGGTAAATCACTCGTTCCAGTACTTTTGAAATGATGCTGAGCAGAAAGACAGGTCTATAGTTTCCAGATTCTATTTTACTGCTAGATGTATTGCAATATTCACAATATCAGTAATACTGGATGCAATTTGATCTGCAGCATCATTTTCAAATCGGGCCGGAATATTATCTAAACCGGTAGCCTTATGCCTGTCTATGCTTTTCAACATTTTACTTACATCTTCAACATCAATTGTAGACAGTGCAAAGGAATCCTGGGTAAAATTTTAGTTTTTGTGGCATTTAAAAATATGTTGTTTTCCAAAGTTTCCAGTAGGGGTAGGTAGGTTATTAACTAGTGTAGAAGCTATGGTGGTAAAAAGGTTATTACGTTTTTGAGCCAGGACTGATTTTTCAAAAGATACAGCCCCATCAATAGTTAAACCAATGTTACTAGATTTGGGTTTTTGTGGTTTTTGAAGAACCTAATTGTTTAATTGTTTGCCACAGTTTGTTTGGATTGTTTTTATTTCTTTGAAGATTTTCTTTATAGTAATCTACTTTAGCTCTGTCTACTGCCTTTTTCACATCGTTCCTGAAACTTTTATATTCGTCATATTTGGGTGGATCTTTTGTCATCTTGAAATCTCTCAACACTTTCTCTCGCTTATTAATATCACTCAATATCTTATTGTTAATCCAAGGCTCTGTACGTTGTTTTACTCTGATTTTTTGGTTGTTGGGGCAATACTGTCTAATACTCCTATGAAAACTGTTTTAAAATTAAGCCAGGTTTGATCAACATCATTACAAGTAATTATTGGATCCCAATTTACAACTGATAACCTTTCACAGAATAATTCCTTGGTTTGGTACTTAATAGAACGAATATTTTCAGAATTGTGACAGTTAATTTGTTTGTTTTTTACACACTTTCCTTGTACAATATGTGACCATATGGTCACTCATACCACATGCAATAACACCATTTTGTGTGATTTTCTGAACATCAGATACTAATATGAGGTCTACTGTAGACTGACTGGTACTATAAACTCTAGTAGGATCTGTCCGAAAAGCATTGACCAAAGTGTTGTTTCCAATTGAACCAACATTATTATTAAAGTCACCTGTTAAGATCACTTCACTTTTCAGAAATCCTGATGAATTGGAACACACCTCCTCGAGTACACCTTAGAAACAGTTCTGGTCTGGTGGTCTATATCATCTACCTATGTGTATTGGCTTGGTCTTTAGGAGTACGATTTTGACCCAGACTGCTTCCAACTCATCACTGTCCATTTCAATTCTTGGATCAAACGCGATGTTGTTACGAACAAACATGCAAACACCACCACCATTCCGATTCCTATCTTTTCTTACACATAAGTAATTCTCAATCTCAATATCAGATTCCTTGATGGCATTATCCGGCCACGTTTCTGTCAGACATAACACAGCTGGATTTGTTCTGTGAGCAATGATACGCAATTCATCTATCTTAGGCAATAGGCTCCGTACATGCAGGCCCTTATGCTTAAAACACTGCCAATATAGGCTACGTTAGGTTTCCAACAAAACACAAGCCATCGAATATATATTTTATGATGGCGGCTTGATTCTATTAAGGTTTTACTTGATGTTACACTGATGTGTGATTTAAGATGAAACGTTTGTTGGGTTTGTCTGTGTTCACTGCTCATATATAAAGTAGCCAAAAAAACAACAACTTTATGTTAGACAGAGATCTTCTGATAATACAAAATAGCCAGTACTAAGAAGTTATCTCTGGTGAATCTACATAATCCTCTTATCATGAAGGAACTGTTAACTTTCTTTTGAGGACGCGTAACAAAAACAATATTTGTACAAAATGTCCTAAGAATATGAATAATGTAATTCGCTTATATTCATTTATTATAAATTAGACCATCGTTTATATACAGATGACATCCAAGTATACATATCTTTATCTATAGCAGACACTGATCTTTCCCTTAAACAACTTGGTGACTGTCTCAGTGATATCTCTGGCAAGCAATAGGTACATCCAGACAACGCAGCAAACTTACTCATTTCTTCCCTACGAACATCCTTAGTTATAGCATCACATTATCAGCCACTGCACATAATGTTGGTGTTACATTTGATATATATTTTAATTTCAGAAACACGTTTCTCTGTCAAGTCGCTCCTGCTTCTGTCATATTCGTGACCTTCGCCGTATTCGGCACTATATTTCTCTTTCAGTTGCCAAAACCATTGCTACAGCAATCATTACTAGTAGGATTGATTACTGCAACTCTCTTATTTATATCATTATATCTAAGGCTATTCTGCTTAACAAAGGTTGCCACATGGTCTCCTCAGTTTTCCCTTTCTGTCCCACTTCTGAAATCTCTTCACTGGCTCTCTATTCAATCTCTCGCATCATTTTCAAACTCTGCACTGTTGCCTATCAAACTCCTTCTTCTGGAGAAACTTCATATCTATTTTCCATGCTTTCTTTCAGCCAAGTCCAGAGAACTCAGTTCATCAGGTTTTCACTTGTTGTCTGGGGTGGTGTCTTGTCCAGTTTTTGTTTGCTTGTAATCAAATATTTGCCTGGTAGTTGGCACGTATTGCATGAAGTTTCAGTGCATCTCTAGTTTTTGGCAACATCTCCAGACCATTCTTGACCTTACTAAACAGCTGCAGTCTTGCATAATTGGTTGGGTGTTCCGGGGTGCTATATAGGTGACACACAAACTCTTCAACTGGTCCGACCTCTCCATCATGACAAATTCTGGTGGCCAGAAGGAGATTCTTCTGTAATGTTTTCCAGTAGGACTTTTCCCCATGATGACCGAAGGCTGAAGTAGTATCACAGCCTGTCAGGGCATGAATACTGAGTAGGTTATCCCTCACAGGCTATATATGTAGCTGAGATAGGTCATGCCTGGGCGTTGCAGTGATCATCCACAGTTCAACTACACGCCTGAAGTGCAACAGAAGCAGCAGGACATCTGTGTCTCTACACATGACCAGTACTCGTTCATATCCTCTATCAGCTAATTCACACGCCTACAAGAGTAACCTCGTGTCCGCTTCGTCATGGTTTCATGAAAGCTTGGTTTAATCTCATCTCGTTGAATTTGCATCTGTAGCATTGATGAATCCGCCTCCCATCACCATCTCATATAAATCTGGTAGGTATTTGCCTTTTATTATAATGACATCTCATAAGAACAGGGCAAGATCAGCCGTATTTTCATCTTAGACAATGAAGATGCTCCATATATGTGGCAGTAGAACATGTGGTTCTTCAACAAGTTTGCTATTTGGCGTCTGGTTGTCCACTCTTTTTGATTAATTGCGCCACTGCCTTGATTAGGCCCTCCCCTATATAGTGATCAAACACAACATCAAAACATCAACTCTGGTTATATGTTCTCCAAAGTAAACGTGTTGCATTTTGCATCCACGGGGCTTTCCAAGGGAATGGGTCAGTACATGTGTTGATGCAAAATACAGCACGTTACTTTGCAGAATGATATTTAAGTAGGACTGGCCTTCTTAATTACTAATGAATAATTTTGAACATGTATTTGAGTGACATGAAATTAAACATCTAGGTACTTAAAGCTTTTTCTGATCTCCATTATAACATGATAAACGCAAAAACAATAATTAAGGATTATTTAATTTTATTTCTACTAATATAATAATCTTAAAAGACATAATTTAGAATTAATATTTCGGATAGCAAAAAAATCTAAACATTTAGTCGTGATATAAATACGTGAGTGAAAGCCATTTTTCCTCAATAGGAAATTTTTTATTATAATTTGTTGAAGCACATAATCCACATATTAGTTTAATTAATTTGATTGACATTTTGTTAGTGACATAAGGTATATAAACACACAATATATATAAGAATTAGTTCTCAATACAAGTATTATTTAAGTTGGTGAACGCAATAATAATAGTCCTATCAACAGAAATACACGAGTTTCAATATTTTCCCCAAAGAGCGCAATAATCGTGTACAATAATAAATATTATCAAGTGGAGAACTACACCACAAGAGCATTGTTCTTTGAAAAATTAGTTGATTATTTCTAACACTTTACGCCCTCAAATTAAATTAAACACGCTTACAAAACTTTTACAGAACTTTACGACTTCATGTGACCCCAGTAGAGTGACGTCATTATTGAAAAGAGTCTTGTCGTGTTATATTACAAATTTAAATATTTACGTATTTCTTTCAATAATTAACTTAATTCACAATAACAGAGCTAATAAACCAATTTATATCTACCTCCAACTGAGACAAATTGAGTTTTATTTTAATCCATTATTTCTCAGTTCTTTTGTTTTTTCTTTTCTGACGGTAGACTTTAATCGACGCAAATTATCCATCTACTTTTCTGTAATTAGAATCGATGCACAGTTCATAAGTGGAGCCAAAAGAACAAAATGGAAAACGCATTAAGAATATTAATCCATTTAAAACACGGCATGGCTACCCTAACTAACCTATTATTTACAGCGACTTGGGTTGGGTATATAAATGTATATATATTGGTTAAATAGTTCAGATTGTATAGAGTTGGCCATATCTGGATCATTTGTTATGCTGAACTAAGTTTGTTATTTACTCATCAACGTAATAAGGAATTGTTTATAATCATCAATTTTAACCTATAAACCTGAGATTTGGCAATTTCGAGTCAATTTTTTAACGATTCACACTATTGACTCAATAAACATATTTATGAAATAGTGGCAGCAAAATGTATATTATTTATTTTTCCTACTAAACAAAACGTGAATTACTTTTATATTTAAGATATAGCAATATGGTAATACCTAGACTACCTTCACTACATCTGTAACGCTTAGTATCATGTTTATTTCAAACTGATTGTAGTACCTTCTGATAAGTACATATTAAATTGATATATATATATATATATATATATATATATATATATATATATATATATATATATATAAAAAAAATGACAAATTGCAAGTTCCCTTATTACTATTACTGTTTCTATTTAAAAAAAAACAATAAAAAAAAACATTACACATAGTTGGTGTACATATTCCAAATTTAAATTTACCCAAGCAGAGACTTGAAAGATTGTTTTAAAGATACTAAATAATTTGATTTGATTTGAGTTTATTCAGAATTCATGTACATAAAAATACAATACATAGAATACAATATTGTAACAATAGGTACATGGAAATTCCGAGGATAACACAAAAAGTCACAAAAATTAATTTCCATTGTGGTCCTCAAAGTGACATGACTCGAGATGGAGGTACAAAATTGTGCATAAACATAATGCTAGATAAACACATACAAATAATACCATATAGTACAAAGAACTGTAAGCTGACCAAATTAAAACAAGTAGACTACAACCAAAACGTGTAACATAATTGACTAGACATATAATACAAATTAAAAGTACACTTAAATGTATTTGATATACTTATTCATACAAATTAAGTTCCTCTTCCCTAACATTATTTAAGAGATGAGATTTGACTGGTCTTTTAAAAACTAGACTTTTCCATCAAGAGGTATATTATTCCATGCAAGAGCACCTGTGTATTTAAAAGTTGCTTTGCCAACTCAACTCCTATACCTAGGAACAACAAGCGAATCCTGACTAGCACGAGTCCCTATACTATGTGCATTGCTAACCGGAGTAAAGCAATATGACATATAAGCTGGAGCTGAACCATGTATAATTTGATGGATGTGTCCTAATTTCATATAATCTGATGTTATATTGAACAATATTATTTGTTATTCCATGTGGAAATGTTCTGGTGATTTCGAGGATAAGGACAAAACAAACATCCTGCCTCAGTATCCTTAATTTATTGGTATGTGTTGTGGGTACTTCCCGTATGAATATATGTTATACAATATGTATAAGTGTATAATATTATTAACTCTTTTGTTAATGCATAGCCGAGTGGTGTCGTGGCTGCATACGTTTTTTACATGTGGTTGATAGACGGCGCCTTTCCTCGATAATGCCTGGGAGGTTGCAAAAAGTGGCAATTAGACACATTTAGCCTGCGAATGGCAATAAATCTAAAATAAATCTCGACGTTGTGATACAGGTGAAGGAATCACTAATCACTTATGTAAAAGCTAAGCTTTTTAAATAATTTAGGCTTATCTCACAGATTGATTTGCTCTCCTACGTGAAATCACCGGTGATTGCAATATCCGGTTTAGTAACATATACACCGCATGTTAGTCATGCTTTTAATAATGTATAAAGATTTGTTTAGATAACTTTATGGATTCTTTCGGTAATCGTGGTCGTTAATGATGATATATAAGGCACATATCGAGAGAAGAGCAATGACTACTAACAGTATATGTATTAATATTTTATGAGCTAAATAAAAGCTTCAATGCAGTAGGTCTAAATGTTATTTCGTTTACAATCAATTGAGACATAGTTGATTAGAATAGGAATTAATGACGTTGAAATTAATAACGCCATTAATAGTTACTCGTATCGCTAGCTAAACGTAAAACAATAATTAAATGTTGTGCTTCTTTAATGTCACTTGTGAAGAAGGGCAAAATCAGATAGATGAATGACACCAATTTATATATTGATATGCTCCATTAAGCAGCTTTAAAACAAAAGAAGAAAGAGTATATTAGATGAATGACGTCACTACACTACACTGCACAACAAAATACTGTAACGAAATTATCTCTAACAAAGAAAGAAACCTGTCTTTTCTACACATAATATAAGTTGTTGAAGCAAAATAAACGAATGTTCAGTCGTCTATTTTATTTAAAATAGACAAGGTTTTCCAAGAATTACTACGTATTACCGCGATTGTTCATCCAGAGAAGGAACACCGATGTGCTGCTTACGCTTGTAATCGTTACATAATACCTCTTTATTTCATTTCACGAGAATCACAATAATTATGATGCCGCTTACTATAAACATAGTGAAAGGTGGCGACAGACATTGGCGAGGTCTATATCGAGCCGTGATGGGGAGCTGCAATGCTGTGACGTTGGCGACTGGTTCAATCTTCCATGAAATGGGAACCCGGTGTGATGGCTTTGTGTTTGAGGAACGTTTTGCACCTTTAATGACAGCATGCGTTGTATGCTCCTTTGGCAGTTGCGGTAGGTGGTGGAATGAAGCAGATATGAGTCAGGGATAATAATATAAGCACAATCAGTTGAATGTGGTGCTATATAAATCATATATTATTATTATATTGTACACAAATTGTGCCGAGAGAGTAGCATTCGTTTCTTTAAAAAAACAAAAGGTATAAAAATATACGTGTGTATTTCGCTTCTGTTCTAGTATCCATTCTTTACATGACGATAATGGCCACATTTGACATGGGGGCTGAATATTTTTCTCTTAGAAATATATGATAAACAATAACAAAAGATTCAATATTACATTATATATCTTCTAATGGTCCAAGTTCTTTCCTGTCATTTAGCCGATGGACAGAATAAAACATTTATATATTTCAATACATCAAGAAGATATACTGAGTCCAGTTGATTCCCATAATGATACATGTGTTATAGGCATCAATATATACATTTCAATAACAATTGAGCATGTCTACATTTTCAACAAAGATATTAATGATTTCATGATTTCGGTATTCGGTAACTTATTTTTTCTTAGCAGAAGCACCGTTGCTAATTATCTGTGCGATTCTAATTATATTTAACAGTGATTGCAGCGAAGATTTTCCTATTCTCCAGAAATATATGTTCGGGTAGACTACCAATTCGTGAAGAGGTTATAATCTCGGGCCACAAATATCAGTAAGTAAGTCATTACTGGGAGAATTGATTCTGTCATCCTTATAATACGACGTGTCTTTATCAGTAACATGGACACCGCCAAGACTTAGAAAGAGTCAAAGGTCAGTCTGATAATCTGAAAAAAACCTGTAACAGACGCCACATCGACTCTAGCTATTATTACCATCTGATGACTATAGAACAAGATCAAAGGAATTGATAATAGGCTCGTGGATGAGTTTATATTTGTAAGCTTCGTGGCAGGGTAATACGTACGTTCTCATATCTGTGGATAGCATCTAGGGTATAAAAGGAACAAAAACGACAAACGTAGACACACTAATAACGTTCTCATTATAAAATCGCCATCAGATAATACGATCTCGTTTCTATTTCAATTATATTAGAGCTGTTTTGTTAAATTACTTCTCTAATTTAAATTGTAGTCATGTAAAATATGAAAACTTTGCCAATTTGTCTGATGCAACTCTTATTTAGGCGAAGATATTGAATACTAAATAGCTAGTTAAAATTCAAAATTTCTTGGTTATCGAATCATGTATTTACTAGTATGATGTCGTTTGTCTTACAATTGGACTACAACATTTAAGCTTAGCATTGGCAGTAATTTTAATAATAGTCATGTAGATCTTAATGATCAAAGGCTAGTTTATTTCCTAAGTCCAGTGTAAGCTGTGAATAGACTTCTTCCTCGTCCTGTTGCCAAAGAGATTAGCTTAATCTTAATATTAAATACCCAATGGGATTCCTTCTTCGATTAGCCTTTGACTTTATTATCCAGATTTTAAATTGTTTCTGTTGACCCAAAGATCACAGTATTCAGGATACTTAGAGAGGGCTGCTAACACCATTAACCTCGTGCCATATGTAACCTAACGTAATGGCCATCACATTGACAATGTACTGTCTCGGCTAATCTGTCCCTTCCCTAATTCAGGATCCAATAACTCAAATAATAAAATGGATTAGTGGATCAGTAGGTAATGGCTAGTTCTTTTTTGTAAATATTAAAGGTACTTATTTATTACTGCTAATTTATTTATTATTGTTGTTTATGGTTTATCAAGCACATTGCTCATGAATAACACAAACACAGATGATACACATCTTATTTTAATTTTTTTTGTTTTCTATATTAAAATTAAATGTAGACTAATGAAAATACGATATAATAAACATATAGTTTTTTTATATAAATGTTATTAATTAATATCACAATATAGAACCGAATAGTTTATTTCTTAATTACAAAAATACACACCTAAAACGTGTTTATGTTTTAGTTTTTGTGTATATTATGTGCATAAATTATTGAAAATGTATCAGAACTACTTTCCCGTGCTAAGTATGTGTTCTAGCTAGTCACAATATATCAATTGAATGGAGGATATTCCTCTCGTTAGCACCTTTATCTTCCATGGTTTAAATAAGTTGGCAAATTGATGTTATCGCCATTCAACGATTTTATAAAGATTTTACAAATCTTAGGATTGTAGATCAATATTTTCTGCCGATGATATCTGATCATGTTTCTTTTTACACACGAGTGCACAAATTTGTCAGTGCTCTAGTTGTGTATACATCCAAATATCAATATTTGTTTGTTTTATATTTTAAATGCCTTTAGTAGATGCAAACTCTTACTTATGAAGTTAAAAATCGGAAACCTAATGTATACAGATGATGACGCTATTACAACAAATAGAAGAATTGTATCAATGGTTTAAAAGTGTATCTTATTTGGCGACTTTAAATAGCATGACAACATTTGCTTATGGATCAGAGCAAGTTGTTACATGATTAGAAAATATATATTCATGTGTCTTTGGACATACATTGAAAGGATATGATAAATCATATTCACTGGAAGAAAACCATTCCGATTAATAAAGTTATTTACGTGAAATGATACATGAACGAGGAAATGTCTGCCATTGGTAATTATCTCAAATCCAAAAAAAAAAATTTAAATAAATTAAATTGTTATTAATCTTTGCTACTTCAATTTTATAGAGGACACGTTATCTGGTAGTATATTACATCAGTAGAATCGTGTTGGAAATTGTATATGGAATTTATATATTTAAATGACAAAAATTTATATTCAAATTCAGAACATGGTTTGGAACATTTTATTTGATCACCATTTAAACAATATCTAACTGATATGTTTATTGCTGGCGTTCATTATCTGCAATAAACACTTTCATACTTAGGCCAGTACGTATCAACACAACGGACAACTGATCCTTATATTGTAGATTAGAATATAGTGTCGTTCTAATATAGGGTTTATTGTTGATGTGGGGAGGCTGATTATCCTTCTTTTAGGAAGGATATTGTTTATGTTTAACATTTATAGTATTTGACCAAGTGCTATGCGAAATAGTCACATTATCTGTTCGATATCTGTATTACTGAGTGTAGTTCCATGAGTATGCCTCATCCTGTAGAAAACAGGCAATAGTATAACTCCCTATTATATGACATATTTAATTGTAACATCGGTCGGCTTCGGCAAATTCAAAATAGTACAGTTCACTTGGTGATAAAAATTGATAATATGCTAATATAATACTAATTCTTCAAACCATAACAAACATTGGCTAATTCTTAGACAGCATATCAACTTTAATGATATACTAACTACATAATACCTGTTTGAACTTGTGTCCATAAGAAAATCATCTCTCAACCTCACGTGATCCAGTAAGATAAAAATTTAAATTTCAGCGTTGTAGAACAAGTTGGTGGCGGAGATTAAAAGTGGATAATCTCTTGAATTTTGTTCTAAAAACTAATCTATTTAAAATAATGCTTGTCATTTACTAATGTTTACTGGTCAGAATGTTCTACTACGGTTAAGATACTATTAGGAGTATTTTATACAGCGGCATTTGAATGGCTCCTAAACGTTAGACCATTTTTAAAATTAAATATACATATTAGTAGTAGTATTAGTATTTAGTAATAGTAGTAGTAGTAGTAGTAGAGTAGTAGTAGTAGTTAGTAGTAGTAGTAGTTATAGTAGTAGTAGTAGTTATAGTAGTAGTAGTTATAGTAGTAGTAGTAGTTATAGTAATAGTAGTAGTAGTTTAGTAGTTATAGTAGTAATAATAGTAGTAATAATAGTAGTAGAAGACATCTTATTATTGGAACTACGTAGTTCAATGACCTTTCCTGAAGAAATTATATTTTTCCACCTTGCAATTATATACTTACTAAAAATAAATGAAGATGATTTTATCCCGGTGTTACTGAATACATCGTCGTTAAAGGTTTTGATTGCTTCTGAGGCTTTTTATCCTCTCTAAACCTTTTACTATTTCACGTTATCTAGCCGATAACACTGTATAGAGAGAGACATATAGGTCCAATTTCCTTCAGGGATCATAGTCACATTTAGACGGCGTCACTAGATTAGTTACACTCTAATTATACGACCTAGTCACTAAGCTCTCTCCTTAATTATATAACATTAACTTATTGAGATACCTGGCTTAAAGATTTGTAAAATTATCTTATCGTTGTCTGGTAATTCTAAAAAGATAAAAAGCTTAGATAATAAGACGATTAAGACTATTACAATATAACTTTATGGTTATTTTTTTGTTTATAAGCTGAAAGTTGCAACAAATAATCAAAGTGTATTTTGGATCTTTGTTTTTGAAATACAAGACACAAATTAATAGTCAAGATACAAATGATTATGATGAATTTAGTTTTTGACAGAATATTCTAATTCCAATTCTAATTATATGTCAACAGATAACCCCAGTAGATACAGACTGAATAGCAGCCTAAATATATCTATAGCTGACTTACAATAACACATTGATGATAAATGTTTAGATAACGTGTTATTGTTTAACAAATGTCTTTATTTAAACATACTTTAAATAATAACCTATTTCAGTTTTCCGGGCCTTTGATAATCACGTAAACAACAAAATATCGTTTATGGTTGAATCAGACAAGTAAGTGACAACCTAAGAATCACATATATCATACCTTAGTTGTCACTGATAAAGAACATGATTTATGCGTCACGAATGACTTCAGGCCAAGCATGTTCTTCGTTTGGTTTTTGATGTTTGCCGACACGAGACATTGATTAGTCATATGAAATGACGCCGTAATAAAATCTATAAAAGTACGGACTAACAACAGGCGAGGAAGGACTAATGTTGACTATTTGAATACTTGAATGAGAAGACAAATAAATAAAATCGATTATTTACCAGTCAATTGTGGCACGTACTGAATCATCCATGATCGATTATCAACACATGTCTGTTTTCTCCAAGGAAGAGGAAGTAACTGATTCACGGCTAGGAAACAATGTTAAGTATATAGTTGTGTATCGTTGTCATGCCAGTGATATATTACGCTTTATGGTTTTAGGTTGATCTAATGAAGCGAGATCGCATTGTGAAAACCACAGGTCAGATAGGTGTAACATTAAATAACAAGAATAATATACTATATACAACATCGGCAACTGATAGTTTAAGAGTATTGCGATTAGAATGGGATCAATGATGTCACTTGAACTTCTGAGCCAGAAAGATAAATATTTAACTCGATATCATATAAATGGCAACTTTTAGTTTTGTTAAATCGTTGTGGTTCGCTATGAAGTTTGGTGTTTTGTTACCATTGAATTATCTCTTCGTTGTTAGATCAATATCCAATGTTAGGGGGAAAAATCTATTTTGCAAATACAACATTATCACTAACGTTTAAAGGAAAAATTGAACCTTGGAGCTGCGAGATAAACATCGTTTATAGAGCATATCATCCAAATACGCCTTACAAATAATATGTGTTCTGTTTTATGCTGAAAAACTAAATACGAGAAACTGAATTTATTTTCATTATATTAAATACTTTAATATTATAACATAATCATCTACAGCGTAACTTATATAATTTACACGTTCACTCATGTGCTTATTTCTTAATAACATATTTCTTAACATGACAACAATAACAAATTAGGCTTTATTGCGTAAATCTTAATTTAAAGCGAACATTCATATATTAACAGGTACAGGTTATTAAGGAATAGTTTCAGTTATTACCTTGCTTTTCTAGTTCTGTAAAACATTCAGAAGATAGTTTTATATAATAATCTTGTGAAATTCTATTTATACCGTTTTTAAGAGTTTTGATCCTTTGTAAAACTGTATAGACTACAAAGTATATGGTTGATATAAGACATATGATGTCTCGCAAAAGACAGCTCCATTTCTTATAATAATAACAGTTACCATCTATCAGCGTTATGTTATATCGTTATAATGTCCTCCGTGTTATTACGTATATCGGAGGAAGTATGTTACCAGATTGTTACCATGACAACAAAATCGATCATCGCTTTTTAAAATAATCACGAAGAACAAGCTAATAACGGATGGGAAGAGGTTTCTTAGAATTTGTGGAAATGACGACAGCTGGTTGAAAATATTAAAAACATTTGGTTATAGTGTTAACTGTATCGTAAGATTTTCGTTTCTTCGTTAGCCATCTTATAATCTTCATATTTAAGTAAGAGTCGATGACTATAACCTGATGTTTTACTGATAGTTGATTTGTTGTTGATTACTTGTTATTACGCTTCGTTCAGAGTTGTGTACACAGACGTGTATCAATAACTCGATGCATACAATTTATTTATATTCATTCAGTTCTATTGAATAATTTAAAAGATCTGCTTATTCACTTTCTAATCTCTTCTATTTTATGTGCAAATATTAATTGTATGTCTGTAATAAAATGGAAATGATTTTTGTTTTAGATATCAATATTCTAAAATATTTAGTCTTCATAAGCAGTTATAGCACACAGAGGGTACTGTATACTAATATTTTAATTACTCAAAGTAAAAGTGTTTTCTAGCTTATCTTTCAATGTTTATGATGACCAATATATGTGTATCTAGGTTTGGTGAATTTATTTGAAAGACTACAACATTTTGTACACCAGTGAACGTATTATTATAGGCATATCCTATCTACTGTTTAAAGAAAGCGTCGTCACTAGGAAATAGGGATCCAGTCCAGATTGCAGTGATTAAGACATAGTGCTTCTCATCTTCAGGTTAAGGTTCGAATCCAAGTCATATCTGTCATTCTTGGATGTTTCTCCGCGTACTTGATCGTCAGCCGTATGTTCCATTCACTCACTCGTCGGGAAATTACGCTGAAGCTAAATATCATATGAAATATTTAGTAACATAAAGCAACCACACACGCTCTGAAACACGACACTCAGCCATCGACAATTATTTAAATACCTGCGGCATAAAGAAATTATTCCATGTTAAAGCTGAGATGTGCAGCGCTCAGAGTATTCACCAGTCACATTATACAATAAGTGCGGACATGTCAGACATGTCAGACATGTCAGAGAAGATTACAGGTTTGTTCTATCCAGTTGGGTATAATGTAATTATAACAAGATTTAGTATTATTCTATGTTACCCGCCCTGGAATAATGTTTAAATTATACATCAGTGAAGATTGTCACGAGGTGTAAGCGTGTCTCTGTATCAATTATACAAAGGAAGAATAATTACATCTTACTGAAGTTATACGCTTCCTCATGGTATCCACTGAAGGTATATCTAGACGACAAAGTAATTAGAGAATATAATACCAGGTGTTCTGGTATTCAGTATACTTGTAGCCATTATATTAATCCGAAAATATCTTGACAATAACAAAACGAACACCTTACACTGAACCATTGGCTAGTAGTTTATAGCACTTAATCAAACCATAAATATATGTTAAGTTATTAGCGTTATTTGGTTATGTTATTGCTACTTCGTTGTTAGTTTGTATGGACCTTTGCTATACTCGATTTAATAGTAGAGATTATACTAGTATACTTAGTGGGAGCCGTTAAAAATTAATGTGTTCTTTCATTATTTTGTGAATACAAGTCTTTTCGAAATAAAATCCTCTCTAGAAACAATAATAACAATGAAATATATTAGAAGAAATTAGAAGACACAGCAAACACACACACACACACACACACACACACACACACACACACACACACACATACACACACACACACACACACACACACACATAATATATATATATATATATATATATATATATATATATATATATATATATATATATATATATATATATATATATATATATATATATATATATATATATATGCAAAACCCCCTTTTCTCCACTATATTTAATAATTCTTAAAAACATTCACAACTATTTGTATTTAATATTTTGAGTAAATAAATGAAATACAGTTCATATCCAATAGAAACATTGCATCGCATCTCGAGCGGTGGCATTGGACACAGCTCGTGTGGTTGGTGTTTTTTATATAACAAGTTTATTTAATTATAATTCCCCTTTAGTTGTTTGTGGGAATAGAATTATCTTTCCTAGGCCCAGTTATGTCCAGTCTGTACTATGACATTCAAGGCTAACTTTAGTCTCCTTGTCATTAATAAAACCCTATATTATAATTATAGTTTGTATACAGACTTTGGTCTGATTTGAAAATGTTAATTTTTAAAAGGAATTATAAACGGCCAAAAGGCCGATGTAAATTGTTTAATAGGACGAGTAGGTCAAGTATTTATTGGATTTGTATGTTTATGAGGTATTTACCCCAGCAAATATCACAACAAAAGTGGGTTTGGGAAAATTCCGTTTTCTATGGGGGGACCCTTTTCCCGGCCTGATTCAAGAAAAGTTGATCTAGAGCTGTAATCCATGTATATTTGGTCTTTGGGGGCAGCCGTTTAGATGTCTGGCCGGTTTTC
Source organism: Paralvinella palmiformis (assembly GCA_025642065.1). NCBI lineage: Eukaryota > Metazoa > Annelida > Polychaeta > Terebellida > Alvinellidae > Paralvinella > Paralvinella palmiformis. The sequence continues at coordinate 362,366 of JAODUP010000203.1, forward strand.
CGATTTAAATGACTGTGAGGACAGTACGCTCTTAAGCATAATAAGTATCCTGACTCAGGAATAAAACACTGCATCGCATCTGAGCGGTGGCATTTGGGCACATTTGGGGTTGGGTGTTTTAAAACAAGTTTACTTGTATATAAATTCACCTTGGTTGTATGTGGGAAAAGATTTATCTTTCCTAGGTCCAGTTATGTCCAGTTTGTACTTGACATTAAGATTAGTCTAATCTGTTGTCATAAATAACATTTAAGAACTACAATAGTTAGAATAGATAAATTAGGTCAGGTTTGAAAATGATAGCAAGTTCAAACAGTACGGGAACATGACGCGATACGGTCTTTTTAGCGCAATGTCTCTTTTTAAAAGTAATTAAAATAAACAGTTTTAATAGTAGTCGCTTCGGCGCCCGCCCGTTTAAAAAATCTTTGAAGACGTACAATTGGGTTTTATGGGTTTTTATAGTATTGTTTTAAGAAAGATACAGCAATTGAAAATAGCTATAAATGGGCTGCTGATAATTGTAAAATTTCACACTCCGTGATCTGACTTGGGGGTTTTACACCCAACTCCACGGCTGTAGGGATTCGTATTTTGATTTTTCTTGGGGGCTTTGGGACTGGGGAATTTCCCTGTCTCAGCAAAAAAGTCGCCACCCGGGTTAGTCCCTGAAGAAAGTCCGAGTTTAATTCACGGTTGAGATTCCTTGCCCCTTTTATAAAATAAAAAAACACACACACACACACACACACACACACACACACACACACATATATATATATATATATATATATATATATATATTGCCGTCAATTATATGTTTATATAATTGATCACTGTTCCATTTAGAAACGGGGGCGCCTCCGTGGTCTAGTGGTAGCGTGTTGGACCACATATCATTACCACCCGTGTTCGAATCCCAGCGTGGGCATATCTGAAGGTTGTTTCGTCTTTCACTTCGTCTCATTACCTTTGGAGGTCGCTCGGCCCATTTAGCCTACCTTGTGCGCAAAAGTGGCCGTAAAACATCAATCATCATCAATCATCATCAATCATCATCCATTTAGAAACGTGTTGATGATTGTTTTAGATGTTTGATGACATTCTATATACTTATATAATAAAGTTATTATTTAATAAGATGCGTCTTTAAACCTTTTCTAGGTCATAATACGTTATTTGTTGTTTACATAAGAAAATTAACTTGTGCTGAAATAAAGAAGTAGAAACAATTGCGTTATATGTGACTATCTCATGGAGTAGAGTAACATAAGGGAATGAATAAATCCTGTGGAAATTATATTTACTCAATATGAAGATTACTTTATAACCAAAATATTTTTGATCGTAATAAAATAATTCTGAGGTTTCTTGGTCTATTTTGACAGTATATTTATTACTTGGCCTTGTCAAGGTTTATAGTCGTAACCATGCTTTGTCTTTTTAAGTAAACATTAGAACATTTACTTATTTACAGCTTTATTAATCGCGAATCCCATACGATGGCAATTCGTAATAATACAAATACTAATAGTAATACTACTACTTTTAAGTTTAATAGTAAAACATTAAAAAATTAATTGTTGACTGGTGTAAAGTAAGACGAACTAGTGAGATAGAACATCCATTAATCATATTTGTTTTATTAAAGCTAATATAAAAGCTCACTTTCTATTGCATTACACGTAACCGTTAAGTTATACCCATTTTAAAGGTACATTATTTTACAGAATCAGACCGAATATGTCTGTTTGATGAAATGCATTTGATTGAAGAAGGAAAAACATCGCAATATGTGCATTCAGTCGGTAACTAATATAATTCTAATCTTGGGATATGCTACTGATGTAAATTAAAAACAGATATCCTTCATTCTCTTCTTTGTAGCAAAGTTAGACATTTGTTAGAAATTATTTTAGTACTTTTTCCTCTGAATTGCAAAACAAATGTTAAAACGCGTATTTAGTAATAATTCCAGGGAACATCTGGTATCGTATATAACTTAATAACGTCACACCATTGAAAGATATACAATATCATTAAATGGGGAATGCTGCTAAGGGTTTTGTTAAATACTATCACTGAGTAATTGTCAGTCAAAATCGTAGTCAGAATGTTAGATTAATAGGCAATAGGAATATATTAAATGTTATAATATTCAGTAACCAACTCACAGATCCTGTATATTTTAAGAAACAGTACAAAGCCTTTTAAAGTCAAATGTATCGCTTCACTGATTGATTCAATGACTCATTCACTGACTTGATAACCCTCTGACTGGTTGACTGACTCACTGACTAATTGGCCGACTGCCTGTCTGAATAACTCACAGATTGACTGACTCACTGACTGATTGGCATACTGGCTGACTGACTGACTGCCTAACTCACCCACTCACTCACTCACCCACTACCTCACCTAGTATGTGGTTATCTAATTAATTACATAATTAAATAACTAAATCTCCATGATGTTGTTATTTCGATTTACCTGATTATGTAAAATAATAATGGTTATTTGAATATTAAAAAGTCATCCATAAAAGCCATATATATATATAGTATTTGTAAAAAGTGGCAAACCTTTTTGTCAGCGGTTTTTGAATTATTTACTAATTTAATTTATTGCGAATAAATTATATTATCTGAAGTTAGAAGAACTAAACCATTATCTTGTTTAACTGTCAGATAAATATTTTACCAATATAGAATATAATAGACGAAGACACGTCATCAAAAATTACATAACGCCTAATATTATCAAAATATAATCACATTTCAGTAAAATGTATATAACATAAGGTGACTTAAAGGTTAATGGCTTCCATTTGGTTTATATGATGAATTATAGAACCTTAAGCTTATAATAATCTTTCATTGTCTATTTGATTATTTGTTTGAAGTAATGTACAGCTGTGTGTTATCGATGATTATATATTTTAGCGCATTCCTGTTGCCCAAATACGCACACACGCACACACACACGCACACACGCGGATGGGTGAGTCATGATGCTTCTTTTGATATAACAAGTCTCGTCAGTGCCAATGTTTAAAAAAACACTCACACATGCACACATATTCTGAGACACACACATATGCATACACACACTTATATTAACACGCTCACACACACCCTCATACACACAGACACAGATACAGAGGGGGGACACACAAACACACACATATCAGATAGGTAGAGAGAGAGAGAGAGAGAGAGAGAGAGAGAGAGAGAGCGAGCGAGGAGAGAGAGAGAGAGAGAGAGAGACGGACGTGAAAAATACACAAATCAAATAAATATGCGTGATCGCCCAGCGAGGCTGTAATCTGTGTCCTTAATATCTAATAACTGTTTCACGTCTGCTTTAAAATAGAGTAAACGTCATCAGATCTCATTGTATAATATTTTAATAAGACGGAACTTTCCTTCATTCAGTCTTCTGATCATTAATACAATACCATATAGTAGACTGCAGTAAAACAAATACATAAATATTTGCTTCTGCCATTTTCACTATCTAAGAATGTCAACATAGCACTCTAAATAGAATCTGTCAAGATTGTTGGTTGTATAGCTTATATTATCGCTTATAAACAATGTCACTTCTGTATTATTTTATATAATCTTGTATATTGTACACACACACACACACACACACACACACACACACACACACACACACACACACACACACACACACACACACACACACACACACACACACACACACACACACACACACATACACACACACACACACACACACACACATATATATATATATACACACACACACACATACACACACACACACATACACATACACACACACACACACACAAAATAGTTTATGATATATATTTAGCAAGTCACCATTGAACCACACGCACGTGTTGTTTGTTGCGAGCTGTGGTATCAAATGGTATGTTTTTACGTGCTTCCGCTTTTTGTACGTAGCCTGCATGTAGCCGCTTTCCTGTGGGCGTGACATATTTGTTGCGTACGAAAAGCGAATTAGCTGGTTCCCACAGGCTGATGAGTAGACCAGACACATGCTTAGGTATACGCACACATTTATCAATATGTGGAGGTATGGAACATTTTATTTTTAGATTAATGTATGTATAGTTGTATTTAGATTTATGGAGGTAGGTTTCGAAGGATGTTTAGATATGTTGATGCTCTGTGCCTGTTGCCTCTTACTATGTACCCTAAAACGCACATTGCCGTGCCAGACATCTTATCTATTTCCATCCAGATTCCTTATTACACCAATGTAAGAAAGTTATTTCGTTGTTGCAACATGTTTGAGTTTATTAACTTTGTTATGTATAATGTAGAATCTATATTGTTGTCCTCTTATGTGGTCTGGCGAAACGACCTATTAATTCATACAATGCTGCTTGATGGATTTATACTCCTGGAGTCGTTTGTTACTCCGGCAGGCATCTCCATGGGTATTAAGCTGCGGACAGAGTTTTTCCCATATTATGAGTAATTAGATTACACTGATATAGGAAATTTGTTAAATGTATAGCTATTATAATCCCGACGTGTCATTCGCAGTATCGGAGATCTGCCTGAAATCCGCTGTTCTCGACCATGGGTCAAATAGATCAAGTGGATAGGCGCTTTAATTTAGATCCCACCACACCTAACTGCATATACTTAGGGACGCTAAATTAAGCGTGAATGAACGTTCCCTTAGTGATGAACGGAAACGTATGAGGGTTAGCTGTTAGGTTCGAGTAAATCGTAGTATTTATTCAGGTTTGAGACGATATTTCGTTCTAGTCCAGTAATAATCCATTGTGCGGTATTGCTACTTTGTTTTTATTTTATTTTAATCGCTTTAGTGAGTCCATACTGTGTTAGTGTACATTCTCTTTGTTATGAACAAACTGTAATGTTTGTTAACACGCTGAGGCTATATATAGGGCTTGAATTTTCCCTTAGGTTAGAGAAGAACTTCGACGCCAGACCAGTCGGACGTGTATTGATACACGGTTCATATAGGTAGGCTTTATTCAGTTATTCGAACCCAGAATAAAGCTGAGGTCAGCATCTGAGGTGTCGAAATGTTTTATATACAGGTTTCTTTTGGACCACAGAAAATTACTGTTGAATGTAAACTGTGGTGTCAAAATAGTTTATGATATGTATGTAGCAAGTCACCATTGAACCACACGCACGTGTTTGTTGCGAGCTGTGGTATCAAATGGTATGTTTTTACGTGCTTCCGCTTTTTGTACGTAGCCTGCATGTAACCGCTTTCCTGTGGGCGTGACATATTTGTTGCGTACGAAAAGCGAATTAGCTGGTTCCCACAAGCTGATGAGTAGACCAGACACATGCTTAGGTATACGCACACATTTATCAATATGTGGAGGTATTGAACATTTAATATTTAGATTAATGTATGTATAGTTGTATTTAGATTTATGGAGGTAGGTTTCGAAGGAGGTTTAGATATGTTGATGCTCTGTGCCTGTTGCCTCTTACTATGTACCCTAAAACACACGCACACGCACACACACACACACACACACACACACACAACACACACACACAATATATATATATATATATATATATATATATATATATATATATATATACATATATATATATATATATATATATATATATTAAGGTGAACAGAAGATATATTGTATCGATGATATTCAATAACATGAATATTCAGCAAATAGGTCATTACCGCTACATTCTATGGCAGTTTACTACTGCAGAGACGACACATAATAGACAAGTCCTTTGTCCGTGATAGTGCTGCTTTTGTAATGCTTCTTTTGGTATAACAAGTCTCATCAGTGCCAAGGTTAGCAAACACCTTTCCACGATTATTATTGAAGCCTATTCTACAACCTCGTCCTATTAATTTAATAGTATACAGTTATCAGTGAAGGTATTCCAGTTATACACGGCTTTATGTACAAAGCTAGGACGTTGTTCGTTTAATTATTCTTGAAAATATACCCAGCATTGCTTCATTACATTATCTGAATGTGGTTAGATTTTATATCAACATCTCTATGAGGATATGGGAATAATTCTGATATATATGTCAAAAGCAAAGTTGGTATATCTTCTGAGATTTTAGAATATTTTATTGAGACTGTCGGTTTTATAAATTGTTGATGTGGGAGCCTTTTCCTGGATCATGAATGACTCGAACTAACATTGGACCTAGAAAATCTACGAAGCAAAAGCCTTTAGGAGAAAAATATAAATATTTATCACATGGGAACAATGTCATAAACAAACTAATAAATCGGTGAAAGCGTTATATGGTGGCAGCGAAATTTGTTTTGGAAAATGGCACTCCGGAGAAAAATGAAATATTATTAGTGTTCAACGGCCACAGGCAGCGTAAGCCATTTAGTGAATACAACTGGTCTGACGCGAATAGCAATGTGAAGTCCACACACAAACATTGTGACGACATAGGACATTATAGTGAAGACATACTTAATCTTGTTCTGTCTGTTATGGTATCTCGACTAGGTCATTCACCGATACGATAAATTACTAACATTCTATATTGGAGGTTAATTAGAATGAACGTAAAATATAACATGAGACGAAAGCACATAAATAAATATTAGGCATATAAATCAGGAGATCAATATATATGTAGGCTGAGTCACCGAGATCTTATAAAAGTGTGTTTTACCATGGTCTCAGTACTAACAACGATCCGGAAAATGTCTGCCTTCTGTCCCTACTATTTATATGAGAATGATTTTTTAATTTCCTAATCCAGAATAAAGCTTAAGGTCTGTCATTACGAAATCTTGCACCGAATAGGTTTCTTTTGAACAGGATCTAATTGTTGATGATTATTAATTGTAGTTTCAAAGTAATTACAATATTTTAGCTTTACTGTAAGTTAAATGGTAATCTTTGTATATGTTTTTATTTTCTGTACTGAGGCTACATGCTTCCACTTCCTTGTGGGTGTAACACTTTTGACACGTACGAAAAACGGGTTGTCTGGGTCTCACAGGTTAACCAGTAGCCCAGACTTATTATCAATATTTATGGTATATATATATATATATATATATATATATATATATATATATATATATATATATATAAAGGAACAGGTCTCAATTTGAGTGCTTCATAATTTGAAATAACTGCTGGGCCACGTTACCACCTGGGAATGCTGGGCACTTGCCTGAGGACCCCACGAGTATAGACACCCTATGCTAATATATGTATGTTGTGACTTGCTGTCAATAATAACTCCTATGGTATACTAAACTATAAATATTTGTTAACATATTACAAGTAGATATTGGCATTCGCATTTAATTTAAAATCACGGTCATCTCTGCAACCTCACGTGTATGTTTGTGTAGGGTTCTCGACAGTTTACCTCGTTATTCCTTGTGTTTGGTTACATAGGTAGGGGCCCCAGTGCACTGCTTTCCCCGGGGGGTCTATAATGCTGTTAAGATGACCCAGAATAAATGTAAATCAATCTAGAAACTGAGATAACATTCAATATAGTATTTAATAACACGGAAACAGAATCTCCATGTATTCAAATAAATAACGGGATTTAGACGCGTGAATTCCTTATTAACTGCCACAAACCGTTATTATTAATACCTGGATTATATGGTCATGATGTTACGCTCAAAGCAGTAGAATCGCCGTTTCATTTGTTTCGAGGATCGATGATAAAAGACAAATACAGAGGACAATTATCTTGGACAAATATTCTTCCTTATTCCAAACATATCGGAATGCCAGTTGACACGTGATAAAGACAAATAATTTCGTCAAAAGTAAATGAATCATAACTAATACTATTTTCATCTTGCTTGAATTCGTCATTTGTATATAACTGACTACCAATATTGTCAAATGGATAGCTGCTAAACCCTAAGATATTTAGTGCAGTGTGTATTCATTACCTACAAAGGTAATCTACTATACACCGCCGTACACATGAGAAATGGGAATTCCCTAATACATACGACGTCATAATAGCATATTTATGGAATGAATTGTCTACTGACAAAAATAAATATATAACTATATTACTCTATAGTTGTAATGGCCACATGTATTACTTAAACACTATAGAATGTCCATCAATTAATCATTTGAAGGCTTGAAAGATAATCTACGTAGCCATTATAAACGTCAAAGCAGACATGGCTATAATTCTCTTTGCTGACTTTTATTGATGATAAGCTGCAAAAGCTCATAAAAAGTCGTACTGATGCCTAATTTATGTCTCTTGAATTTCAAGAAATATCAGCCTTGACTATGAGTAGGAATTTAATATGATTGGAATCATTTTTATTTCGTAATTTTCTTTGGAGCAGACCAAATTATTAAGAGACTTTGTTATCAATTATTCGTTTTTTAATCTAAAAATAAGCTAAATACAGTGCTTGCAGGATAATTCATTTAAAGCTAAAATTACTGTTATGCCACTCATTCCATCAATGTTAATTCTCGTTATGCCACTCATTCCATCAATGTTAATTCATCCATTGATTCTTCATTTAATTGATTGATTGATGATTGGTTGGTTAATTGATTAATTGATCTATCTACGGATTGATGATTAGATAAAAACAGAACGCCTCGCTTACATTTATAATATTCCTTTAACTGAATTTATGTCATATGCATGATAATTTGAAATGTAATAGAATACATTAATGAAATCCCGTATATATTGAAATGAAGGAATGTTTATAATGCTATTGAGAACCACGTTACGTCTAAAATTTAATACCAGTTAGCTTACGTATTTATAGATTACTACACCAATAATACTACATTGGGTATTATTTGGAATTATCACAAAATAATAAATATAAACTTCAAAATATAATTGTGTTGTTCTATAAAAATATTAATTAATTTAAACATTTGCGGCCTAAAAGTATATTCCACACATTAATAGTTTTCCATTATTACCTCATATCGACAGGTCCATGTCAGGTAAAAACTGCTTTTTTGCTGGCAAGGTTTTCTCAGTGGATTTAGCTATCTGAAACCACACTCTTTGAAATAAACTGCTGGGCAACTTTACAATTTGCTTTAAATCTAATGTGGCGGCCAAAAATCCAAAATGCCCGCCACATTACATAAAATGTAATTTCTAGGAGTTCTCTTTCGCCAGTAAAGATTAGTTTTCTTCTAATTATGGAATTTAATAGTGAAAAGATTATTTTGTTATCTAGAATGCAAGACGCGCTTTATTAACGTGCCAATCAAAGATGGCCGCCAGGTTTGTATCCATATTAGAAACATACTTATATTTCCTGTTCTGGTAGTGACATGATTACTATTTTGGGATCTAGACCTACGTTTTTGTGGTCAGAAGCTCCATTTATTCACTTTTTATTTCAATTAGATCATTAGTTCGTATAGTAAATCAAGGATGGAAACCAAATCCAAAATTTTCCCTTTAAACATGGTCACCATAACATTCAACTCAACTTAGGTTAAATTATAAAAATAATGTTTTATCCCCTTACAGATTCCTCGAATACCCATGTATAGTATAGAGTCGATGAATCCTTGCCTCATGTTCATTAAGCGAATCCACTTAATGACTGCACAGATAGTATATTTTCATGATTAGAAGACAGTGTAAAAAGGGGCGATAAAGGGATGTATAGTTTTTGCAATGAACATAGCAAGGACTAGGAGGTACTTTCAAACTTGACAGGAGATGGACTGCAGTCACTCCATACATTACCTAACAGATGGGTAAGAATCGATGAGAGTTTATGTTCCCAGCCTCCTTATACTGAATTCCAATCAGCGGCACCACGACTATCTAGGGAAAACTAAGATCTTACATCACAGGTAGTACTGATGATGCAACTGAACCATTGTATGAATAATTGTTTGGGGTGATGTTTGGGGGGCCTAGAAGTATCTTTTCCTTGGGTGGTAAAAGACGAGCTGGGTCTTGGACTTCATTCATGAAGATAGTGACTAATTGTTCAACTACTAAGCGACAATGTCAATAAATGGTAAATGAATATGATTATGCAGAATGCAAATGATCTCGAACTGGACTATGTGTTTCACACGCAGATGAGGCAATCAACAGCAAGATGTTGATCGTTTCATGGCTTAATCAGGATGCCTATGACAAAAGCATACCCTTCATGGGAGGATTCTACACAATTATGGTGAACCCTGAGATTATGTTCAAGAAGTACGGCTGTCTTGGTTTTAAGGATTGGTGGGTAGATCCCGGAGCTATTGTTGATGGCTCTATTGCGCAAGCATTCGAAGGTCTTCACTACGCAAGAACTGTCCTTCTACACAAACAGTCATTTGAGGCCATACTTAGGCTCAGGGTGAAATCAGAAAGTGTCGGTACCAAACTGGACCAAAACATGAGAGAAGCAATTGTCAAGCTTAGGAACAATCCGTGTCCAAAACATCTTGAATCACTTATGAGCTTGCCTGGTTTCAAAGACATCTATTCTTCACTCATTCAATCTGAAGGAACATAGGCAAAATGATGGCGAAGTATCTCAAGTATTGAAACACACTTGGCAGCAGAGCGGGTGTTACTTTCAAGGTGGTTTAATTTTGGGCATGTCAATTATGCCAGGTACCTGACATTCCAGCACGTCATTCTCCAAAATGTCAAGATGAATCACAAAGACGCCTGGGATGATCTAGTACAATGTGAATTTGGAGGGTTGATGCCTAGTGTGTCTTTCTTTAGATCCATGGGGATATGATAACGGAAACCACAATAAACCAAGCATTGAAAGTCAAAGGTAGACCAGTGCAAGGTGAATACGGTACCAGTGAGCAAACAACAGATAATTCATGAAGACGAGTCATATAATGGCAAAGCTCAGAGATACGCCGAAGGAAAGGTTAAATATCCTGACCTCATAAACGCACAAGGAAACTTATTTAGGGGCATGAAGGCAGCATGACAACATCCTACAGTGTCTAGTTCTCCAACTGGATAAGTACTTTGACCCTTTTCCGATTGGTTTTGTTCGTCACATGAAAACTGGTTTGGAAATCGATCACAGAAATGATGATGGATTGCTGTCATTAATGGAAGCAGAAGAGAAACAATTGAAAGACTTTGTTAACCTGCGACTCAAAGCCACAGCGGTTGACAAAATGAACCCTTTTTGACAATGTTGTCAATGTTAAGATAAAAACGGGTCAAAAGAACACCAACATGGACCCAAAAGTTGTGAACATTCTCAAGGAGGGTCGATATGCTTTTCATGTTTTAGTGGGTAAGGTACCAACCCCTGGAAAGGCACATTCACACTCTCTGACAGCTGTCCCAATTGCATTAGCTATACATCAGAAATATATTTACAACAAGGTTCTAAAGCAGCGCTTAGGAATTGATGAGCCTACATCCATTATTGAGGTACCGCCAAATAGAGGCAGTTGGCTTAATGATGTAATTACTGTTGTCAAGTCTATTCGTTTTCGAAAGACGGGGAGAATATGCAGACATCGCATTGAATGTTTGCTTGCCGCCAAGCAAATTAAAGCCATTGCTGATAGGAATCATATTCGATTCTTACAGTACATCCACAACAAAGCAGCGACATCGAGGGGTTTCTGACAGAATGATTCACATCACAAGCCCTGAGTAGAGTATGTCTAAGTGCAAAGGTTGGAACTTATTTCTGCAAAACGCTGAATACAAAATTGATCTGATTAGAGTTCTTGTCAAATACTTCAAAACTGATTCAGTCCGATCCAAGCTCAAATTTCCATTGATAGTGACAGAGGAAGAGAATACCTAGTTAATCACTTAGACGAATATTGAGAAGCCTGAATACTGCAACCATTATGAGGCTGATACAAGCTAGTCCTTCATTTAAGCCAGTATACTGGTCCTGTTATTATCAGGGCCTCTGATACAGATGTTCCCCTCATTTATGCCTATTCTGTCTGTTAACCATTACAAGCCTGGTTTATGAAGATTGACTATCGGTATATTAATATGAATATACTAACAACTCACTTTGGAGATGAAACATGCAAAGTTCTTCCAGCCTACCATAGCATAACTACGTCATTTCCTTTTCACATTGGCAAGATCAAGCTAATCAAGAAGATGGTAAAACAGGCGAAGTCCCATTTACTCCCAGAACTCAACAGATCGGTTCATTCTGTTCAAGACGTTACCAGTGCTAAATGCTTATTCCGATCATGCATGCATTCTGGAAGTGAACAGGAAAGCTTTTTTAAACGAAGATCAGAATGTACAACACTCAAAAGGTGAAATCTAGTTTCAGCATTCTGCCAGATGAGAGTAGCACCGATGAGCACCTAAAGAGGAGTGACCTACAGACATTGATGTGGCGCGAATACGATACAGGAGAAATGGATGAAGGATCCTGAGTTTACCCGGAATGCCTAGTAGATGACGAATAGCCCCAAGGTGAAGCCAGTGACATTCAGCAGCTGTCCGCTACGTTTACAGACACTTGTGGAGTCTATTCAGACATTCAGAGTGACGGTAGTGATTTGATAGAAATAATTGACCAATGACATTTATTCTTTGGACCTTTTATTCAATAAAAACCTTATTATCCATACCATGATATCGGATATCATATTGATAGGGGAGCTAGAATATCTTAAATTTTGTAGTCCTTTATTATTTAGGTTGAGATCAAGTGACTTAGATTCTCTCGGTGGCAATCATGTTGGATTTGGTTGTCATCTTTGATTTACTACATGTTGTGATGTTCTAATTGAAACATTAAGTGAACAAATGGATTCTCTGAACCTGAGAACCTATGGATTGAACAAAATATATTGTTGTATATGTCATAGAACATGAGATGTGACTAAATGATCTAATACACGGCCAATTTTGGCAGTCATATTGAATTTCTGCATAATCCAATTAAGAGATTGAAATAGGTAGCGAATAAGTTGATTCCCTGACCCAAAAACCTATGATATATCTCAGAATAATAATGATATCAGTACCAGAAAAGGAAATATAAGTATTTTTCTAATATTGATGTGCACGTTAATAAAGGTTTCACTTGCATTCTAGATGACTAACTCATCTTCTATTTCCAATTAAATTCCATAATTTTGAGAAAAATTATTTTGATTAGACAAAGGGAACTCCGAGAATTTACACTTTATGTAATGTCTCGGCCATTTTGGATTTAAGGCAAATTGTAGGGTGCACAGAAGCTTATTTCAAAGAGTGTGGTTTCAGATGGCTAAATCCAATGAGAAAACCTTGACAGGAAAAGGGGCAGTTTTTATCTGGCATGGACCTGTCTAATATGGCCGTCATACCTTTTGGTCATTACCAGAAAGAATCATGTCAAGCTGAATGCAAGATTTAGTTAGCGAAGTACTTTGTTTCAATAATTAATGGAAGTCACAATAGTACAACTACTAAAATATACAATATTTAACATTTTCTATCTAATCTTTCAGCTTAATTTTAATCATTATTTCGTTTTCCTATTTTTGCTTTTCATACGATAGACTCAGCTCAACGTAAACCATTCACCTATTTTTGCAAATAAGAATTGATGTACAGTTAAAAAGCATTACAGTAAGAATAAAATGAAAAACGCATTAAGGGTACTAATTCCTTTAAAGCTAACTCCATGTATACATTAAGATACGACTTACTGACTAACAAGTGTTTGCTATTTATCGTCTTTGGGTTGTGTATCTAAATGCTTTTGTATTGGTTAATAAATATGGATTGTGTCACTAAAACAAACCATAGACGCAGTCTAACGAAGCAATTACAGCTAAATATAGTTTTTCATTATCCATCAACAGTTGTTGTATCAGTTAGAACTACATAACACTACAAGTAATCAATACACTAACGAGTTCAGTAACATGAAGAAAGTATGAAATGCCACAGGAGGATAAATGACTATTATCTCTACAATTCCAAGGTACACAATATTTTATTCATTCCCGCAGTTCTGCGGATATTGCATGACAACAAGTATAAACAACAATTGTGGGAATCTATTGAATATATTTAACTGTATCTTATTCATTCATTATATTTGCATCTACCCAGAGTGCCATCCATCAACCCTTCACATCATCCTATACTAAGATATAATAACTAATCTTACTTGAGCAATTCAGAAATGTAAACAAATTACTCCCAAAACAAATTATAATATCAACATCCTTTTTAAGCTTTCCTTATCGCGATATTTTTCGTCTATTTATACCAAAGTGTAAGTTTGATCTGTTCATTCTATATTGTGTATTACCGAGATTGAATTAATTATAATAAACACTTATCTATCACAAGATCAATAAACATGTCCCTGTTTAGAATATTGTTTCACTGACTGTAATTGAATATCACGGTTTAGGTTCACTTTATTAGACGCGGGCGCGCGCGCATACACACACACAAACACACACACACACATACACACACACACAAACACAAACACAACACACACACACACACACACACACATATATATATATATATTATAATATATATATATCAACGGAAACGTTTGAGGATTAGCTGTTAGGTTCGAGTAAATCGTAGTATTTATTCAGGTTTGAGACGATATTTCGTTCTACTCCAGTAATAATCCATTGTGCAGTATTGCTACTTTGTTTTTATTTTAGCTAAATCACTTCAGTGATTCCATACTGAGTTAGTGTACATTCTCTTTGTTATGAACAAAATGTAATGTTTGTTAACACGCCGAGAGTTAACTTTTCACTTAGGTTGGGAAAGAACTTCGACGCCAGACTAGTCGGACGTGTATCGATATATATGGTTCATATAGGTAGGATTTATTTAGTTATTCGAACCCAGAATAAAGCTGAGTTCAACATCTGAGGTGTCGAAATGTTTTATATACAGGTTTCTTTTGGACCACAGAAAATTACTGTTGAATGTAAACTGAGGTGTCAAAATAGTTATGATATGTATGTAGCAAGTCACCATTGAACCACACGCACGTGTTGTTTGTCGAGCTGTGTATCAAATGGTATGTTTTTACGTGCTTCCGCTTTTTGTACGTAGCCTGCATGTAGCCGCTTTCCTGTGGGCGTGACATATTTGTCGCTACGAAAAGCGAATTAGCTGGTTCCCACAGGCTGATGAGTAGACCAGACACATGCTTAGGTATATGCACACATCTATCTATCATCTTTGAAACTCAACTAATTGGTTTAAAACTGCCATACAACCTGTTAATAATATATCATTAAATTAAAGTACTGTTAAAAGGTTTTATGTAAATACATTACAAAGAAATAGAATACTTGAATTGAACCTGATTTATGGTTATTCAGAATTTAATTTTGTTAGCATAGATGAGAAAATGGAATGATATAATAATATGACTGACTTACTTAAATGAACAAGACACAGGGAAAAATACTAAATAAATGTAGCACTTCAAACAGCCGGGTGCAGATTGCAATATATAATATTTGATTATGAGCGAGGACCTAATAATTCTAACTTCCTCAGCCACACAGGCGTTATATTTCGCAATGCCATATATTAAGCTGTATAATTGTCGTATGGAAACAATAGAGGTACCTTAAACTTATTGAAATAGATAATATACAAATAAACTTTATTTTCTATGTTGTATAATAGCGAAGAATGGGAATATGCCGCTCGTTTCAGTAACTCATACTGAAATGAAACGGACCAAGAGAACCATTTGAACTCAATCAAGAGTATATAGCTGTTATCATCTGGTTTGATCGGATATCAGGCACACTACTAATAAGGATTGATCACCAGCTATCATAATACCAAATATTAGTGATGTAAACCTAAGAACTAGTCGCTAAAGCAAACTCCGGTACAGAGAGTCGGTGCAGGTTTTGCCTTAGTATTATTAGGAAGCAGGAAGCACTGCGAATCATAAATTGTTTTTTTCTACTTGAGAGTTAGCATCACCTTAGAACTGTGTGCCTGTAGCTGAGAGAAAAATTGGATACTTCGTCCACTGGAAACGCCTGAACTCCTAGAGTTGTCATTTGTAATGAAGGGGCATACACACTATTGGACTCAAACACACATATTAGACAGGACTGCTTTTGGTAGAAGAGCCTTAGTTGATCATAAATCGGAAATTTTAAATGTGAAAAGTGGCAGAAGAAAAATAAGATTTTGATAATAAATATGTATCAGGTCATTTACAAGAAATATAAATGGTTAAGTCTATTGTTATCCTTTAATTGAATTATAATAATAATGTACATAGGATATATAATTTGTACTCATTATTAATCCATTGAGATAAACTAAGTAATTATAATGAATTAGCTTATATCGCTGACATCTATAGGTAGATAATTAATCCTTACCTTTATTTATTTATTACAAAAGTAGTTTGTTATCTATCTCTAGGTATATTTGTTTACTCGCATGTTGTTGATGTATTAATAGCTGCCATTCTACGTTTGTATTTTTCCAGAAGAGAGAAATACATCGACTGATTGTTAAGCCTTGGATATGACATTAATTCGATTTGAAGTTTTCATCAGGGTTGATAGCTTGAAAGCCATAATGATGGGTATCTAGATGTTTTGTAAGGTACTTTTTACAGTTCACTGACAATTATTTAGTTTATAATGATGGCACAGATGAGGAGATTGCTATTAACGTTCAAGTGAAGATTTTTAATGTTTTAAATTGACAATCATGACAAATGTCAGTTATGTAGTCATTAAGGTAACAATGTGCTGAAGATGATATGGAACGTAATAGTCAAACTGACAATCATCTGTAATTTTCGATTACATCATTCATCTTCCATTATGTCATCACCTTCTCACACGAGGCATCACGACATTCTTGATGATAGTGTGTGAAAAACATTAAAATCGATTTCTTTATGCTTGGAGATCTCAACGTGCAACGATAAAAACCAACATTATTATCGCAAAGCTCTAATAATCCCTTCTATTCTCAGCCCTATCCCGAGAAATTATCACTTCATAATCCCAAATCAATGTTCACTCAATGTTAATGAAATACAAATTAATTTCGAACAGCATTTCACAGAACATATATTCTTAAGAGTAAAGATAACGGCATTTCATATACCATTAGCACATACAATTGATATTCAATAAGCAAATATTATCTGTACATCTTAGCATGGACAAATAATACTAGTACTTTTAAATACAAATTGATTCCTGTCTATAATAATATTGATAATCTAACTCATTGATTTACTTATTGAAATAATTGAGTATTCATATCAGATAAAGTTCATATGTACATATCGTACATACAAATAACTATATCTTAGCTATATCGCTAATTTATGTTAATGATTATTAAAAACAACAAAGAAGAAAAGGCAATAATATAAAAAATAATAAGAGTGTTTTATATAGCGCCTTATTCAACTTGAATTACTCTGAGGTCCTTTACAATTAAAAGATAATTAACCCATTAAATATATGGGTTATAAGTACTTCACAAAATATTTCTTTAATTGCGGCAAGTTTCATATGGTTTGACAACTTATTCCACAGCGTGGAAGCTGATACTGAGAAATAATTATCTCCGTACATTGCTGTATGACATTTTGTGAACAGGACTCAGATCATAACAGTCTCATTCGTATATACGTTTGATTCACATCACTTAGATACAGCGGTGCTGTTCCACGCAGTAGTTTGAATATGCGAAAGCTACTGCAGCTGGAACAAAACTGGTGTTATTTGGTTCCTTTTGTGGATTCGTGTCAGCAGATGTGCAGCACAGTTATGCATTCGATGTATGCGGTTTGACAGAGAGAGGAAGATATTATATAATAATGCGTTGCCATAGTCCAGTCTAGAAATAATAAGGACTTACACTAAAGTATTGCATGTCTCATCATTTATGTACTTACGAATAAGTCCTATATTTGTTTACTTGATAACAACAGGAATTACCTATATAATTCATCAACTTCTCCATTCCCAGAGCAGTATCCAATATAAGTGACACATAATCACAGTTTGGAATAATTTATATAACTAGATCATACCTTCATGCAAAGATTCTGAGTGTGATTGACATGTTGCTTGGATGAGAAAACAATTACCTTCGTCTTATCCTTATTCCATTAAGCATGTTGCTGTTCTTCTAGATACTCATGTCTCCAGTGCAAGCTTAAATTGAAAGGTGAGATATTATCCCATTTTGTGATGTTTTATCCGTGACTGAAACATCTTGACATCTGTCGATGGTCGGTGAGGTAACACTAACAATCATATATTATTTGGGATATTATTATATTACATATTATTTGTACAACGCCTTTGAATGACTCCTGCTAGTAAGGGCGCTTTATTAAATATACATTATTATTATTATTATTATTATTATTATTATTATTATTATTATTATAGTAGGGTGGTTTATATACAGTTAATGAAGCCTCTGATTACCTAAGTGAGGAAGGTGATAATTTAGCTTGTTGGTATATAATTTGGTTTATTTGTTTTAATTTGGTCTCCACATCTGAACAATAAATGACAAATACATGACATAACTATAAGGCGTGGCTTCCTTAGTAATTCACACAAACACTCATTATTAATAAATACCTGGCTTATACGTTGATGGTGATGTGCTGAAAGATGAAGAATAGTTATTTTGTGTTGCATACAAGGATCAGGTGATAAAAGGAGAGAATATAAAATCATACCTATTTATCTTTTTATTTTACATAAATTGCTCGTATCAATATTGCCATTTAGACAGCCTCTAACCCCTCACAACTTAAGTCTAGTATGTGTAAATTATCAACAAAGCGCCAGCTGGTGTACACCTTAGTACAATTGAGCAATATGGCATATTCATCTTATATATATATATATATATATATATATATATATATATATATATATATATATATATATATATATATATGATATATGATGTCATACTAGCTAAATTACAGAATGATGTATAACAGAATATATATTTATGTTAGCGTATAGAAGTACTGGCTAGTACATGTTTCGTTAAAATAAAGTACATGGTTAGTATATTACAGGCTGAATGTATTGATGACTATATATTTTTGAACATAGCAATTCGTAATGACACTCAATTGTATTATCTTGACGTATCATTATATTAGTTTCTTTGCATAGTGCTAATTCCAAGGATTAGCATCTTTAATAATAAGTAGTTCTTTATTTCATAACTGTCTTAAAAAGACAAAAGTATCACGAAATCTTGTAATAATAAATGATTATTTTTAATATAATATGAATATACCGTTTCCGGATAATTCATTTAAAATTGAAGCTATACTTATACAATACAATACATTATATTTCATCAAGCACAGTTAGTAATGTCTCTCATTCCTTTTATTCGTGTTTTATTGATTGATTGATTGATTGATTGATTTATTGGTTGATTGATTCATCGATCGATCGATCGATCGATTGATTGTTTGGTCTATCAACTGATTCATGAATCGAGAAATGAAAACGAAACATAATTTATTTCAGATTTATGATATTTTCAAATGTGAACGAAAATATACTGCATGTGTTGAAATGCTAGAATATTTGTTATAAAGGACAGCCATGTTATATATAAACTTTGTTGTCAGTTGTTGTGCGCAGTTATAATCTACTATATCAATAATACTACAACACACTGAATGATGTTACCCAAATGTAATAAATCAATCAACACGAACTTAAACAAAGTATACTTTTATAGGCTGGAATTCTACAACCAACTATTTTTGTTATATAAAAGATAAATGTATTAAACATTTCTGGCCTCAATTTATATTCTACACGCTAACAGTTTAGATTTATTGTCTCACTAGACGATGGTAGTTTGCTGTCATTATTGAAATAGGTTTTGTCTTGCTGAATTCAGTAGTTAATTAATTTCTATCAATAAATAATGCAACTCACAACAACAGAACTACAAACATATACCACATTTAACATCTTATATCTAATCTTTCAGCTTCAGTTAATTCATTATTATGTATTCTTTTTTTTGCTTTTCGTAGGATAGACTTTACTCGACGTAAATCATTTGCCTATCTTTTGTATAATTAGAACTGATGTGTAGTTATTAGACAGAACTACGAATAAATGGAAAATCCATTAAGGGTACTAATTTCTTTAAAGCTCACTCTGTGCACATATGAAGACACGACTTAATTACTAAGATTTGTTTGTTATCTATTGTCCGTTGGGTCGTTTGTCTAACTATTTCGTGTTGGTTAAATAATATGGATTGTGTCGGTAAAACAAGCCATAGGCTCATTCTAAGGATGTAATTACAGCTAAATATTCTGCCTCATTATCTTTCAACAGTTGTGGTATCAGCAAGAACTAAATAACAGTACAACGATCATTACACTATCGCGATTAGTAGCATAAACGTTTGCAATGCCACAGGTGGCACGTTTTGTTACGGGAGGAAGAATACTGCTATCTTTGCCATTCCAAGGCTTAAAATGTTTGTTCGTGTCTGAAATTCCAAAGAAAGTGCATAAAGTCATTTATAAACAGTACATGTTCGAACCCGCTTAATATATTTATCTGTAATGGATTCATTCACTAAGTTTGCATCTATTTAGTTGCCATCCACAAATCTATCAAGTCATCGCATACCCCGATATACTAACTAATTTTTCAAAATCCAACGACTTACACTGACATCCTTTTCGGTATTTCCTTAGTGCGATATAGTTTATTTATCTATATATAACATAGTGTTAGTTTAATTTATTTACTTTACGTTGTTTATTAGCGCGATTGAACAATCGCTGTTAAATATAATATATGAAATGCATGTCATAGCTACTATAAAAGTTAATTTACAGGTGGTTATACAAATAAATGTGTATACAGTTAGAGGTGGTTATAACAAAATTCAAGGCGACTGGGAATTCATTTCATTATACTGGTACTTCGTTTTATCTCAGTTTGCAAATTAATTGCCAACACATGAGCGATATTTGGTGAAAATAACCCTGTTTTATGAAGACACGGAATAACTGTGTTCCTAGTTTCTGATAGGATGATGAAAATCAACGATTAATTTCATCATTTAGTTCCACAAGCTCTTTAATAATTATACATAACAAAAATCTGTTACAAAGCTGATTCTTAGCCAGCATTAAAATATCATCTGGCAGCAACTGGGGGGAGTGTGATAATATTCCATTAATCGAGCTATTCGGTTGTGACGTCACATGATTCGCCACTGATCACATGGAACTGTATGTCATAACGACGTTTGACTCCATGAAGCCACCCATCACTATATTGAAATCATCAATACCAAGGCCCGTGGCATAGTCCTTTGCCTTTTTCTGGAGAATAGAACCAGAAATTGCAATTGATTGAGCTCTGGCATTTTTAAACCACATAAGCAATGCAGCCTCAACATCGCTGTGTGTGGCATTTCTTAAGCATTCCCGGGCTGGCGCGAAATTTCCGTGAGCTTTTCTCAACGGCTTCCTTGTTCTTCAACCGCGTTGACAGTGTGCTACACAGAAGACTTTTTCCTTTAGCAATTTGAGTCTTCACTGTCACTTTTTTGTCAACTTCGTCAAGAGCTTGAAACTTTGTGTCGTGAGATATTTCATTACTGTTAGAATAGTCTAGAATCGATTGACTGACAATTGAAATATCAAACATCGTATTTCATTATATTGATTTAATGCTGCTGGGACCCAATGATACTTCACTTTAAGCACGTTTTCATTGTATCCCAGTTTCTTTAATATGGAAGTGAATGGACGTTTGGCCTGGCAAGTTAACTATAACTATTTGCCACTTTATGTTTTGAATTACTGAATAATTATTAATGAAATGCTGGTTTTTAAATATTGGTATTAATATAGACTTTTGTGTGAAGGTAATTACGGGATATTCTATGATTGTCCTACAGTATCTTTGTCTAACTTAATGTTATGGTCGAAGGCTTCGTGATAATTAAAATTTTATGTAAATAAATCACCAATATAAATAATACCATTGTCTTCGTTATAAATAGCCAACATATTCAAACACTTTGTTTCTAATATTTGAGGTCAGATTAGAAGAATTATTAATTACATCATATTGATAGTTTGTATGTACCAATTAAGTGTTAAGAATATTTACTTGATTTTCAGGCCAAACGTATCTTTATTCGTTGTTTCCGCTGAAAATCGAATAACTTATTATGGCAATAACAATAATGAAAGATTATAGTCAAGATTATAATGATAATGATAATAATAATAATAATGATGATGATGATGATGGTGATGAAGATGATGAGGATGATGATGATATATGGCGACAACACCAAGATGACGACAATAACGTTAATGATGGATCCAGCCATGTACTTGTGGCAGATGGCACACTGATTAAGATATAGTAGTACAATTAAAACAAAGATAAAGTAGACCTTTTAACAGTAACTATTAGTCTGTGTTTAACTGCCTAAAACGTATTCCCATTCACGATAATTGATACAACACTCTTGATTCGAATGGCATTACAGGTAACACATTAACACTGTAATAACAGATAATAGTACCTGGCCATATCATTATCGAAGTAGATAAATATAAATAATATGTACAGTATATAAAGACGGTCCAAAGTGATCTCACGTGACTAATCACCTCATGAAGTATGAAAGTCAGTTATATATATATATATATATATATATATATATATATATATATATATATATATATATATATATATAATATAAAACCTTATAACTACTACCGTTATTATTATTATTATTATTATTATTATTATTATTATCTCTCTGTCAGGCTATTTATTTGTTTGTATGTAGTTTTTATCTGTGTATACCTCTTAATGTTCTGTATAATTGAAAGAAAGAAATATACAAAAGAATGCATAAAATGGTCATCATACCTTTGTTTGATTTTAAGTTATCATCAGTGTTGATACCTTGAATATCATAATGATTGTTGTCCAGATGTTTCGTAATTCACGTGTCTTTTGTTTGTATGGTTGGCTAAAATAGGATATTGCTACTAACATTCTATTCAAGATTTGTAATACATTAAATGGCTAATCATGACAAACGTCCGATCTGTATCCATTAAGGTAATGATGTAAGGGAAGTGATATGGATCATAAAAATAAAATAGGCAATCATCTGCCACTTTCGATTTCCTCATATATTGTACAGTATCCCATCAACCTGTCATAGGAGGCACCTCGATATCACTGATGATTGTGATAAAAACATTGAAATCAATATATTTATGCTTGAATATCTCAACCGGCGCCTCCATGGCACAACGTGTAGTGCGGTTGACCACAGATCAATAGCATATAGGTTCAATATCCGGCTGGGCTATGTCGGAAGGGTGTTTCATCTTTCCCTTCGACTCATTACTTTTGGAGGACGCTCATCCCATATCGCCTACCTTGGGTACCAAAGAAAAAGACCGAGAAACAGCAACAATTTTACTTGAATATCTTAGCATATTTATATACTTCCTGTAAAGAAGATACTTTTACTTCAAACTGTTTATATTTGCGGATATTAAACAAGGACTGTAGCTGTCTTACAACGATGATTAAGAACAACATTGTTATCGGAATATCTGTTAACGATAATAATAATAATAAAATTAAAATAATAATAGTAATAATAACAATGTATATTTAATAAAGCGCTCTTAATAGCAGGAGCCAGTTTAAGGCCCTGTATAAGTAACATGTAATATAATAATATCCGAAATGATATGTCTCCAAACATCCTGTAAGTGATTTAAAAGATAATACTTATTTACCTGTGAAAGGGACATTGAGCAGGTGTGTTTTTAGAACAGATTTAAAGAAATTCAAGAGACGACTCATTTCTAATATCTGCCGGCAACCTATTCCACAAAGTGGGGGCTGCTACACTAAACGCACAATCACCATATGACTTGAGCCGAGACGCTTGCACCTGCGATATTATCTGACTGGATGACCTGATTTTTCGGGATGGCTTTCAAATGGACACCTTTTCACACAGGTATTTTGGCACCATATCATTAATAGATTTATAAGTTATTAATATAATCTTGACGTGGATACGCTATCTAACAGGTAACCAATGTAGAGTTTGAAGAATTGGGGTAATATAGTCATATGTTCTAGTATTTTTCACAATGCGAGCTGCACAATTCTGGATTCACTGAAGGCAATTGATGTTATAGTCAGATATACCATATAACAGGGGGTTACAATAGTCTATACCAGATACAACAAAGGCATGGACTACAGTTACAAAGTGCTTCTTGTTTCAATAATTCTTTTAAACAGTGGATGTTCTTAAGATGGTAGTAGGCAGCTCGGCATACTGATGCGACATGTTCATACATGTTAATACATTGGTCGAAAATAACCCTTAGATTATTTTTCTGACCCATTAGGGGTAATCGAAGATGCACCCATCTGCAATGCTGGAGTCTTTAGGGATTTCACACAATGTGGTTGTGCTAAATATATAATATTTGTTTTATTATCATTTTGTCTTAGAAGGTTTTGAGTCATCCTTAACAGAATAACAATAATACAATGTTCGAAATTCTTCAAGGAAGAGGAGAAATGTTACTCATTGTCAGGATCCAGTGATATATAGACCTGTGTGTCATCAACATACAAGTAATATTTAACCCATATCACTGCGCAATGATCCAAGAGGAAGGGTATACATTGTGAAATCCAGAGGACCAAGAACTGGACTATATTTTACCCAGATAACAAACCTGAATGTCAGGTAAAATACCATGAACAGACACTCTTTGGGAGCGTTATTCCAGATAGGATCGATAAGTACTCCACCTGACAGACCAAACATGTATTACTGGATTTCCATGATTAAGTGACATCATAATATCACTTTCATCCGAGCCAAGCCTGTTTCAGTGATTTGGTCATTTTTATAGGCAGACTGTAGTGATTCATTAAAGTTATTATTTAGTAAATATTTGTTTAACTGGAAAGCAATTGACCTTTTTATAACTTTGGATGTAAATGTAATATTTGAAACAGGTCTGTAATTGTTTAGAATATTACAGTCCATATTGTGTTTTTTATTAATGATTTTACAAGGGCTACTTTCATGGATCTTGGGCAAGCACCCAGGTATAATGATGTATTAACTATATTTGTAATTGGCTTTATCAGAACATCGAGACAATCCTTCACAAGCTATAATAACCATAGGGTGAACTGCACAGAAAGCATTAAATGACCTTTTCAGCAACTGCCTGATATCAGTCTCTGTAAAAGGCTCAAACGTATCCATCATGGACATGCAGAACTCTTCTACCAATGGCTTGCCTGTGGTAAGGTGCTGGAATGGAACCCACTATGTATATTTAATATCGTTTGATAGAATTTATTAAAATAGTGGGCCTTATCTTTATCTGAGTTGTTATTATTTGGAAAGAGAATTTGACTTTTATGTAATACTTTATTCACTAGACTGAAAACAGTCCTTTGATTTCTCTTTGATGATTTGATTTGTTTAGTATAATATCCTGATTTAGCAGAGGCATGGGTATTTTCAACTCAAGTTTTACTGACCTTGAATATCTCATAATCAATACACAACCTGGTCCTAATTCACAGCCGCTCACAATATCGTACGTGTCTCTTTGCATCTTGTATGTTCTTATTGTACTATATAATCATTGGTCTTCTTGGCACCTCCTTAGAGGTGCATGCTCGTCTACACTGTCTCTCAATGTACTATCATAGAGATCCACAAGATGATCAACACCATCTGGATCCAATACCAGAGAAGAGACCCGCAGATCAGCAAGAAGAGCCTCCTTGTCAATCGACTTATATTTTCTATATGAAAACAATTTAGCTGAAACAGATTGTTTATGTAAAAATACATTAATATTAATAAGGAAATGATCCAACAGGATGAAAGACAAACACACCCTTACTCAAATTGCCATTATCACGGGAGATGACAAGATCTAAGATGTGACAATGTCTGTGTGTTCTTTGTTGGATATGCTGCCTGAGATTGGCAGATCTAAACATGCCAGCTAGTTGTTTGTTTTGGTATCTGCATTCGTTCAGCAATCCCAATCTATATTGAAATCACCTAAGATCAACAGATATCCACTCTTGGTAGCAGGAGAGTCAACAAATTCCGAAAATTCCTTGAAGAAATCTACTGCTTTCAGGTCATTTTTCTTAGTGGGGTGTAATCAGTAGATAATAGTTGCACGAACACTTATCCTCCCAGATACAAAAGTTAGTTGGTAATTTTCAAAAGAATTAGCCTGAAAGCGCAAATGGGTTTTACAATTCAAAGAATCATGGAGAAGAATGCCGACTCCACCACCTTTCTTGTGAATCCGAGCTGGATGACGGAATTAATATCCAGATGAAGTCGCATCACCAACATTTTCTGGCCTGAAATATTACTAGTCAGTCAAGTCTCTGTAATGACGAGAGCATCAAGATCCATATCCTTAAAACATCAGATATTTCATCAGATTTAGTACAGATCGACTAAGAATGTATTAGACCAGCACTTACATTTTGTAAAACTCTGCCATTATATGGTGTTATTAGCACTGTGATCATTGCATTAGATCCCATCTACTTTGGATGCTTTCCACTACGTGGGCGCATCGCTAAACAAATAGTATTACCACTATCGGGTCGCAAGGCAAGCAACTGATCCATGATATGATTTGTTTTAGTTATAGAAATAAATAAGTGAAAGTAAAAATGTAAACATGCATAAGCAAAAACCGGGTTCTTATCATAAACACTGGAGATGGCGATAACATAAGACGTTAAATGATCAGTTATAAAGAAAATACAAGAAATACAAAATAACTAAATATAATCAACTAATACTAATATAAATTAAATCTATATTACATAATATGCAAAATACACCAGTTTCACCGGTGTAACTTATCTAATAGCTGAATTATCTGAGAAATATTCTGGTGCCATTACATCGAGAACCGGTCATACTCCCCACCACAGATTGACATCAAATTATAATTTTTCTTCTCCAAGATTGTTTCAGTGCTGTGACCACTTTTATAGGAAGAGTGTAGTGTATTCTCTTGTATTCCCAGCACTCTCCCTAGAAATAACTAGTTTAAAGCCCAATATATATGCATATACTTTCTCTTTAGCGTCAGTGTATGGTATACACAAATGTTATAAACATATATATCATATAACTGGTATCTATACCAAATGTAGGAAAGGGATAAATATTTGTAGGAAGTGCTTCCTTAGTTAAGAATGTTTTTTAGACAGAGGACTCACGCACGCATCTACGCATGTACGCACGCACGCACACACACAACCCCCCATATATATATATATATATATATATATATATATATACCAACACACACGAAACACATACACAAACACACACAGATGATATATATATATATATATATATATATATATATATATATATATATATATATATATATATACGTGTGTGTGGGGAGAGAGAGAGAGAGAGAGAGAATGTTAAAATTATAAATTTCTCATTATAAAATGAAAAATAAAACACATTATCATTTATCTCGCTTTAGATATGCACGGAAGTACTAAAAGTTAGTATTGATGCCAATCTTACAAAATACTTGAAACATCGTATTGGTCGAGACAAGGTTGGTTAATATACCCTGTTAACGCAGCGTAACCGGAAGCGTGTGATCTTGTTTAAATAAAACCAACTTAATTATAAAAATAACTAAGTCAAAGTAATACTTCAACGATTGATTCTTGGTTGATGACCGGACGTCTAGAGCAGTCAATACGTTTAGAGAGGGTTACTGACATCATTATCCTTGTCCTATATATAATCTACCGTAGCAGGTGTCTACTCTGTTTCTCGGTGACCCTGTTGATCCAAACTAATTTGTTACCCCATTAATTGCTGACCAGAGTCTTCGCATCATCAAGAAACAAGGACAAGGCTATTCGAGTCCGATAGCCGGAATTTAACATCTTGTTTTGTTTCAGTCTTCGGGTATCAACGTTAGAAATTTGTTGTGGTTAGGACGATAACAATTAATGAAAGCCAATAAAATATAGCAACACATGCGGGTTTTTATATTGTCAACAATATTAGAAGTAACAATAGAGATTCATCTAGCAATATAGATTTTAATCTGATCGTTATTTGCGGGTTAAGTAGTTCGTTACCCAGTTAAAGACGCGTTCTCAGGCGTAACGTTTTATTGATTATAAATATAAATCTATAAATCTATCATAGCTGATTGTAGTACTAAATCGTGATACCAGAAATAAACCATAATCTCAATATATCTATTATTAATAACTGTAATAAAAGTTGAAAACAAGCTTAAAACCAATCTGAATTAAGATATGATATATTTTATATAGCATTAACTTATTAAAATGATAATAGATTAATAAACATACATAGCCCTTTCTAAACGAAAATGACTATGATGTGTTTGTTAGACACTAACTTTCACACATCAATTTATTTGTTAGACACTAACGTTCACACATCAATTTATCTGTTAGACAATAACGTGTATACATCGATTTATTTCAGACACGTACGATCATTTTCTTATGCCAAAATAACCATTGAATTGTGCGAACAATGTTTAATATTGATTTCTAATAGCCCGTTGTTTCAATGAATAAATGAATAAATTAATGAATCAAATCAATAAATAAAAGAAGATATGAGGGAAGGAAGGAAAGAAGAAAGTGTGGTAGGTTGTAGGAGATAATAAATCAATCTTTAATAACATAAAGAAGATATGTGAATAGACAACTTGGCAAAATTGACGTTAAAAGATGTCTACAGGATAACATTGCCAACGAAGGCTTTTCGGTGATTTAGTTTTTTTCTTATATGCGTTTTCCTCCGTTATCGCTAACTGGTTTCATGTGATTGATATTAAATGAACCTTTTTAAAATGTTTGTACAAATATTGCTTGATGTGTAGTTTGTTTGAGATATGCTAATTAAATGCATAAGTAGACACCAACATTACGAGAGACAAATCAACACGTTAAAGTGTATTATAGCCCTGTTATTGTCTTCAGTTAAAATGAGGTATCCTATTTCCTATATTCAACATAACAACTGAATATTAGTTAATGTTATTCTCAACTACACAACTAAATAATAACAATGTTCAAATGTTATTATATCCCATTGATAGCAAATATTATGAAATTGGAAAAATGCATTACCCTATATATAAAAATGTATTAAATATAAATTGATTCCTGCTTATATAAATATTTATATCAATATTAATCAAATACAAGTATTGATTTCCATACTGAATGTATTGCATTCATCGATGTATTGTGTATCTCAATGAAGAACTCTAAAAAATAAAATACTAAGCATTTGAAAATTAATTGCACAATGGTAACCTATCTCATATAGAAACATTTGACCCTACCACAGTTGAAACCATTTGAAGATATCTCCCAAAACAATAACGTTCAATTTCCGGGAAAATTATACAGTTCTCTGTTTTTTCTTCAGATATATTATGTTTATAATATCATTATGGAGAAACAATACATACGAGGGATCAGAAACAAATTTGTTAAATATTAAATAATTTTCAAATGTTATTAAAATACCAACAAACAATTACTTTATAATGTTATTCATTAAACAAGTAAAGATGTTTAATAGATGATAATAGTGAGACAAACATAAAATTAGATTTTCTTTCTATTTTTATTATATTCGATAATCAGATATATCTACTCTTTTAGGCAAAAATAAATTTTGAAGGAATATTTGTACAGTAGTAGCATCCAATTAGTTAGACAACGTTGCAGATGTGCGCTTATCGTTGCTTTATTTCCTATATTCTTCCACCCGTTTAGCAAATACCTACCCAAACAACATACACTAATGTAAAATGTTCACCTTTTCCAACAAAATACTGAACACGCTCAAGTGTTTGGAGTCAAAACAAGATATACGTTTGGATATCATGACATCACATATTATTATTATGAATATGCAATATGCAGCAATACGCAGCTTAAATCTGTCAAACACATCATACTTTCAAACTCATTCAAAGTTGCAAAAGTAATACATAGTATTAGAAAATCCGACACTAAAGAATTCGGTTACAGAGAAAGGATTAATGTTTACAAGGAATAATAATATTTTTAGTTTGGCAGACATTTTAGAAAGACAAAATGCACAATATTAAAGCGTTTTTGCTTATCTCTCTCCCTAGTATTATAAAATAAGTATAAGCCTAAGTCAGGAATAGGACTAGTTTTATTTATTAACCTCGTAAAAGACCTTTGATCCTCCTTTCCACTCCACCCCCCCCCCCTACCCCAGCCAGCACGGCCAATGGCTTCTATAACTGGTAGTCTTAAGAATGACAGCTCCATTTCCTACGGTGATGACATTTAACCTCTATCAACGTTACTTCTTTACTTGTTCTATGCTCACGGTATGCGGTTATAATATCCGCCATGTTATGACGTATATCAGGGGATTATGGCATGGCGTCAATTACTACGTCTATGGAATGGATAGTCTCTTTAAAAAATGGATGAGAGAGTAGAACGCAACAACAGCTGAGATGGCGTCTCTTTAAATGCGTAAAAATAATTGATTGCTGCCCGAAAGAAGCAAAAGCACACAATTTGTTACCATACTAAATAGGAAAATGCTAAACTATCCCCTACCAATGTAACATAATATAAGATTATTGTAATAAAAGATTAAAAACTGTATTTACTCAGTCATAAACTGGAAATAAGCGTTGATTCTATTAGTTTTTGCTTTATGGTGTCAATTATTTTTTGTGCATATATTTTAGCTTTAGACGGTTAATGAATAAATTCAACCTTAGATCCCCATATTTTATCAAAGGTTCTGATTATCAATAATTCTACATAAAACCAACATTAATAAGTATCAATAACCAGGTTAAGTTATTTATGTATATTGAGATCCAATAATTTCCATATAACAGTTTTCTTATTATATTAACGCTAAGATCTCAATAGAACCTTTTTATGTTGTTCGAATTATCCCTTGCACACACACAAACACACACACACACACACACAGGGACTGGTGAGACATTACACATGTCTCAGCAAGAAAAGTCGCCACTCTGGATTCAGTCCCTTGAAGAAACGTCCAGAGTTTGAATTCACGGTTCGAGATTCTCTGTGCCTGTGCCTTATTATACACAGCTAAAACACACATTGCCCGTGCCAGAGATTGAGGTTCGTGTTTTCGTTTTACCAATTTTGTAATATTTGATATAAAGGGTTAGTGACGAGTAGGTCATAGAATTTATTGGATTTGTATGCTTATGAGGTATTTGATCCTCCAGCAAATATCACAAGGCATATTATGCTGCGGTTAAGATGTTCCTTTTTCTGTGCGTGGAGACTGTATGTTTCCAGGTCCATGCGTTCTAAGAAAAGTTGATCTAGAGCTGTATATTCCGTGCACTATTTGCGTCTTTGGAGGCACGCCGTTTAAGTGTTTGGCCTGGTTATCCAGCATTTAAATGACTGTAGCAGACACAGTACGCTCTTAAAGCATGTACTCCTGACTCAGGAATAGAAACACTGCATCGCATCTCGAGCGGTGGCATTGGACACAGCTCGTTTGGTTGGTGTGTTTTATATAACAAGTTTAGTTGTATATATAATTCACCTTAGTTGTTTGTGGGAATAGAATTATCTTTCCTAGGTCCAGTTATGTCCAGTCTGTACTATGACATTCAAGGCTAACTTTAGTCTCCTTGTCATTAATAAAACCCTATATTATAATTATAGTTTGTATAGCAGACATTAGGTCTGATTTGAAAATGTTAATATATAGAACGGCAATTCCGCCATAACGGTCTGCTAAAGCGCCGATGTAATTTGTTATAATAGTGACGAGTAGGTCATAGTATTTATTGGATTTGTATGTTTATGAGGTATTTGACCCTCCAGCAAATATCACAAGGCATATTATGCTGCGGTTGAGAAAGTTCCGTTTTCTATGCGTGGAGACCATATTTCCCGGTCTCTGCATTCAAGAAAAGTTGACTAGAGCTATATATTCCGTGCACTATTTGCGTGTTCTGTAGGCAACTGCAGTTTTAATGTTAGCTTACAGCTTTAATACGTGAGCAGGCACATACGCTTTTAAACATTATAAGTATCCTGACTCAGGAATAGAAACACTGCATCGCATCTCGAGCGGTGGCTTGGACACAGTTCGCGGGTTTGGGTGTTTTTTTAAAACAATTTTATTGTATATATAATTCCCTTTTTTATGTGGGAATAGATTTATTTTTCCTATGTCCAGTTATGTCCAGTTTGTACTATGACATTCAAGATTAGCTCAAATTTGCTTGTCATAAATAACATTTAAGAACTACAATATTAGAATAGCATAAATTAGGTCAGGTTTGAAAATGATAGCATAGTTCAAACAGTACGGAAGCTATGACGCGCTATTACGGTCTGCTTCAGCGCAGATGTCAGTCTTTTAATAGTAATTAAGCTAAACAGTTTTAATAGTAGTCGCTTCGTGACGCCTGCCCTTTGTAAAAAACTGATCTTTGAAGACAGTGACAATTGGGTTATATGGTTTATATAGTATTGCTTTGAAGAAAGATACAGCAATTAAAAAATAGCTATAAATAGGGCTGCTTAGATAATTAAGCTAAACATTCTCATTACTGCCGTGATCTGACTTGGGTGTTCTACTCCCAAACTCCACGGCTGTAGGTGATTCGATTTTTGTTTTTGCTTGGCGGCTTAGGGACTGGTGAGACATTACACATGTCTCAGCAAGAAAAGTCGCCACTCTGGAATCAGTCCCCTGAAGAAACGTCCAGAGTTTGAATTCACGGTTCGAGATTCTCTGTGCCTGTGCCTTATAATACACAGCTAAAACACACACACACACACACACACACGGGGACTGGTGAGACATTACATATGTAGAATGTGACAACATTATCAACTTTAAAGAATAATTCCACATCAAATTGGGCACATGCAAATATAATGAAATTTGTTTTTGTTATCGAATTCATTTCAGTATAAGGTGTGCTATATTAAGTCACATATCAAGGTAATGTAAGAAAATAATAAATGATCAGTGCATATAATCATTGTTTATGTCTATAATGTTAAATATTATATATCTCGAATTTGAATAAATGAACTAATATAAGCCAAATATCCCATCCTAAGATACTAGCGTATCTGTCGTGATTTCATTATTGATGCGCTGCGATTCTCAATCCAACCACACATTCGTGAGTCATAGAATGGAACCGAGGTTTTCGTTCAAAGACTAAGATGATGTTAATATCACGGTAAGTGAGCATCCATGATAAATGTTAAATTGCTTCGAAAAATCGTTAATTGAAACCATCCGTATTTTTCCCTATTTCATTAAGTTCAACCGGCATGCTGCCATTATAGGTCTGACCTGTTTCCTATTGATAGGTTTTTATACAAATAGTTATTTGTATAACAAGTTGAAGAGCAAAATTCAAGTACTTTTAGGTAACTGTTATATTATCAGGATACTAAGTGACTTGCATAGAGTGGTCTTGTAGACCGGTGAATAAATAGCAACATTCTGAAGTATAGAAAGCCACAGTAAAATAAAAAAATGAAACAAAAATAAAATTATATATATATATATATATATATATATATATATATATATGTGTGTGTGTGTGTGCGTGTATGCGTGTGTGCTTGTGTAGGTGCATGTGCACATGTCCTGTTCTCTTTCTCCAATGGACTACCTTTCATCATGTTATGAACACAGAACTTTAAGGGGTGGTTGTGTTGAAAGGGGTAATCCCGGTATACAAGGGCCGGTGATTGATAGGCAAGTGACGCTGCGGACAAAACTGACAACCCTCAAGTCAAGTGTTCTTTGACATATGAAATAATTCAAACAACCGAAGAGTGCATCCCGAAAGCTCACTAACTGTTTCGACTTAAGAAGATGACTCTTTATTTCGGCAAATATAATTCACGATGACGTGTGTTCGTTTTGTTACCGAGCATAAAACAGATGTCGCATGATGTCGTTCTTCTGGTTTATTGATGCTAATGTCAACTGTGTGCCTGGCTATAATAAGACTTGCACCTGCCTCTCAAGATAGCATATATGACATCACCTTGAAGTGTCCATCAACATCTTCTAGAATTGTTAAACGGTACTCACAAATTAATTGAATGTACATAGTATTTGAATACAGGAGGCAAAACACAATTAAGTATTGTTATGGTTAGAGTACGGTGATACAATAAACAGTTTACAGTTCGTTTCGACCCATATTTGTAGGGTGTTTTCCCGATGGGATCACCCCTCCCCCCGACGTATGTCGCAGGTGTGATCAGCGATCATGTTAAACAAATCACTCACGCATTACGTCTGAAAAGATCAGTACTAGAACAATGTTAATGAAATGGAATCTGGACGAACTGATCACAAACCAAAAATAATCAGTTTCTCTGAAATGTTCGAGGAAGTTTAAAAATCTAGAATGATACCTCGATATGTACAATGGGTTCATGTTGCAGGTCTATCCTACTTAAAGTCTATAGGGAAGCTTTATATTGTATTGTCATTTGGGTTATCTTTCAGAATTTGATGTTTTTGGCGATAGTCCTCGTCTAAGGTAATAGTTAATTCTCACCTCGTATTTAGTCCTACTCCTGTATTTAATATATGATAGGAATTATTTATTTCTATCACCTATCGGACATGTTTCACCCCCGTAAAAGAAGGTAATGCTAATCTGATATTTATATATCATTATATTTACTATATATATATATATATATATATATATATATATATATATATATATATATATATATATATATATATATATATAGTAATAAATGTTATAATGTAATTTCAGTGTTCGCCACAAATTGGAAGTAGCTACAGAATTTCTTTATTCAGATTATTCACGCGATGTGATTTATGGCATAAATATAAACATGAATTTAAAACAAATTGAAATAGGAAAGTAGATTAAATATTAGTGTATAACACAAACTATTAGTCATAAATATAGTTTACACATTAAATGTATATAAAATCTTCATCTCACGATTTCTAACAGATAATAACAGTAACTGTAATAATAATAATAATAATAATAATAATAATAATATATATATATATATATATATATATATATATATATATATATATATATATATATATATATATATATATATATAAATCATAACGTGATCATTATTCCTTCTTAAACGATGAAGATACCATCATATACCGCATTTAAGTTGTCAGAAAATCAGATGATGATTCGTATGCTTTCTACTTTAAGAAATAAGCAATGTTAATGTTGTGTTAATGTTTTCCATTTTATACGATCTATGTTGTGAATAAGTTCAAAATTATTAAACAAATTATCAAAATTATTAAACAAATTAATTTAGTTTATTTTAGGCGTATTTTATATAGGCTATTGACTAATAGGCTCAAATAATCTTCAAATATAACGTGCCAAATATTAGATATAGTAGGCTGGGATTTAACGAAAATGGTATCTCCATAGCCTTATATTTGTACTCTAACCTCTTGCCATTTAGCCCGAGGCATACAAATATCAACAAGTTTATACACCACGAGTACCAATCTTTTGGTGAGGAGAGGAGACTTAGATAAATAGATCATTTCATTAGGATTGTCCACATTCTTAAGTCAATTACGCACAATCATGGTATGGAAGTTTTAAATACGTTGCTCTTTCGTGAAAACCAAGAATTATACTGAACGTCTGAAATAAATTGATGTACTCTTGTCTAAATTTGATATCGGCCTTAAATAAACTACTTAAAAGCGATGCGGATATTCCAAGGCAGATGATTCATTTTATTGGAACTCTTTACTCAAAGGGAATTTGGCTTTATAGTACACCGTGTAATTCTCCTCAGCGGAGTGGAGATAAATGTAAACTTCTCCACAGACTGAATGTGTGATATATAATTATATATATATATATATATATATATATATATATATATATATATATATATATATATATAAAAGCATATAAATACAATAGCTGCATGGCCAGTCATAAACAAGGTGGAAAAATATAATAATATTGAACATATTAAGAATCGAATAGAAATTATTGATAATGAACAATTTTATAAATATTATCTCATGAATATATTATTATTATTAGTAGTAGTAGTACTAGTAGTAGTAGTAGTAGCAGTAATGTTTATTACTAACACCATCGCCGTTGATCCTAATGTACCACTACTATAATTAAAACTGCCGACAAAAGACTCACTACCTGCATTAATACTGTGTTAGCTGCTGCTACTGCTGCTATCAATGTCCCTCCCAATCTGCTACTGTTATCAAAACCGTGGAGGTTACCATGGTAAGAGCATAAATGAAGACTAAATGTTTTTTAGTTACTAATTACAACGTTATGATGGATTGAGTATAAATCAGTTCTGATAATGGAATCGCGTAATTAGCAATTAGTATTAATATGATGTTATGATATGCCGTTACTCTGTTGTCAAAGTTAATTCGCCGTTAATACATTAATGCAGCTTTACGTTTCATCAAAGTTTTCACTGATATTTTTAGCTGTCATTAAAACATAATTAGAAGAAAAAAACACAATTATTCACTAATGTACGAAATATTGTTTTTATATAAATGTTGAGGAATCAATTTATAATAAGTTGCTATCTATTCTCCAGATATCGCGTGCCCTTTATTTCCGTCAATTGGTTGAGGACAGTCTAAACTATTCTATATTTGAAATTTTTGGCGATAAACTCTTTCATGCTGGCGTTTTGTACTCCCACCTTTAAGTTTGAAAATGCCTTAACGAGAATAACTTTAAAGCAT
Source organism: Paralvinella palmiformis (assembly GCA_025642065.1). NCBI lineage: Eukaryota > Metazoa > Annelida > Polychaeta > Terebellida > Alvinellidae > Paralvinella > Paralvinella palmiformis. The sequence continues at coordinate 399,335 of JAODUP010000203.1, forward strand.
TTTATTCAAAAAAAAAAAAAAAACAGAATAATTCATATAAAAATACCGAGGTATGTAATGCGATAAATCACTTTTTTGTTTACATTGATACACTAAAATAATTTATGATGTTGCCCCATCATTAATTCAGTGTTACCTTAACCTGTTGATACTTATTTTATATAGTTACACAATAAAGTAGAGTCTTGTATTAACATTTCTGCAAATAACATCGTTACCCAAATAATTGTGATATCATGCTTTTGCACTTTTATCTATGTAACAGGAAGTGTTTTGTTTATATGCTCTTGTAATATTCTTTTTCTGTTATCTTCTCGTTTAGGAAACCGTTTTGGAGTGTACAGAGATTGTTTTAAGATTATTATCAGTACAGTGTAAATCGGCAGTAATTAGAAATATGTGAATTAATAAAACCACTTTTAATAACAACAATAATAATGTACATTTAATATCTTGTCCTTACTAGCAGAAACGATTTAAAGGTGCTTTACAATTATACTCCTATAATATATATATATATATATATATATATCAACATTTGAGTAAGTTATATAATTACGGTTGAATGCATAAATACATTTTACCTTATTAAAATGGACGCAATTCTATTTTTCTATTGTTCCACAGAGTGGAGAGTGGTACACTAAATTTAATAATATTGTATAAACAGAGATACGGGTAGTTACAATTGTATATGACTGTATGATCTGTCATTCCAGAATGACTTTCTAATGGACCAGAGCTCACTGATATTCAGATACACAGTCAATCACATATTTCCAGCCATTGGTAGTAAAATCTTGATATGGAGAGGAGCGCTTATCGCCAACCGATTTTATTTCTGAAGAATTGGAATAGTATAATCATAGTTCGAATATTTTTCACAGTAAGAGTTGCATCATTCTAAATTTTCTGAACAAGAAGTTACAATAACCGATAGGAGATGCAGCGAAAACATAGACAATAGTAACAAGTGTTTGTTGTGTGAACAATTCTTTTAGACAGGGGATGATCCTAAAATGGTGTGTTATTTTTCCGTAATACTCAAAGGTATGTGTATATTGTAATAACCAATGATTGACCATTAGACAAAGTACACCGAATTAATATAATCTGGGAACGTTGTTTCAAATAGGAGTGAAACCCTTTCAATACGTTATCTGATGAAACATACATTCGTTTCCAATTGAAAAGAGTCCATTTTGATCCATATGGTCAAATGTACTAGATAGGTCCAGGTGTATTATTCATTCAATTATTATGTAATAAGTATTTTGATGTTCCTTTTGCTTGAATCTTCCATTGAATAGTCAAATAATTGTTACTCAAAGTGGCTTCAATTTACATCACGAAATAAAATAATCTGTTGATGTCATTCTGATTACATACATCAGCCATTAAATAAACATGTTGATTTTGTTTTCTTTCCTAGTTCAAATTGTACTTCACTCTTTTATTAAAATGACTAAAGTTAATGAGAGAATAAGTAGCATCCTACTAATGACATATGATTAATTAAAATGTAAATATCTTATCCAAATATTCTAAATAATCCAATAATACGTAAGTTATCCTTATTCTTCCAAACATTTACACAATGACCACAAATAAATCTATGCACGCCCATATCACAATCGATTTGGTATAATCATTCTTCAATGCACTTTGTATTATATAAATAGACTATATATCAGTGCTGTATCAACGGCAACAGACACTATATCGTATAATGAGCAGTGAACTAAATGTTAACGCTTTCTACCATTTCATACAAAACTGATCTGTTAATTTTGTTAATTTAGCATTTCTCGGTCAAGTCACTCGGGATATCTTATAACATAACTGACTAACGTCGATTTATTGATGTTGTTTCGTTTTGTTTTCTACGTCAGTTTATGCCAGATATAAATAAGCAGCAGTTTGTCAGTTGAATCAAATCAAATGTCTTCCGGGAAATTAGTCATAAAAGTTGTATTTATCACACACTAAAGGCTCACATGTTGGGTGAATGTTAAAACTGTTCTCATGGAGTGGACACGTGGGTTTTGAGCTGTTGGTAAGCAGTATATATTATACAATAAAGGAATAGCATAGATCTAGGATGGCCATTTATATTGAAGTGATGATACTTTGTGTAAGATGCTAAAAGCTTTCGTTAGCTTATAAATATTATGACATCAGTTACCACCTTATCACTTTTCTTTTTGACATCTGTATTCAATTAAGATATATATATATATATATATATATATATATATATATATATATATATATATATATATAATTGGGAATATGATATTTACTTATTGAAAGTCTGTAAAGCTTTCAAATTCGCGCGCAATCTCTTTTCTTCATTGTTTGTGACTCACGAACATTATCACAATAAGACCGATGATAAGAGTGGATAGTAAGGCTTATTTGGCGAATAATATGCGATATTCTTATTTATATCCGTTTCTCAGGATTAACAAAAAAAAACGAAATAAAAACAACATTTACTTAATCAATCCCACATTTCCAATTGGCCGGTGGCGTGTGATAATCTCAACACGATTGTATTTACTAAAACGTGCAGCCCGTGATTAGTGTTCGTGACATAAACAATCTGTTTATAATTCTTCTATCTACTTTAATTCTATACAAAAGCTTGATTTAATAAGGTAATACATTTTCCTAATCTAAATCCAATAATTAATTAATCTCAGTAAATTTCAGTCCTAAATATTTAATATCATTTAGCTGTATAGGATTTATTTCTCAGATATATCGTATTTGTTAATCATACCAAAAACCTTTAAAAAAGGTCAAATGTCACAACTGACTGATAAGCTTACTAAAAAAACCTTAATTAGTTGCTAGGTAATATTTATCTTCTTTAATTGTACTCTAATAATAATAATAATAATAATAATAATAATAATAATAATAATAATAACAATGAGAAAGCTTCAATAGCGCCAATATCTTCGAAAAGAATCAAGCTCAGTGGGACACCTATAGTACAGGGTTTGGGCAAACTAATAGTCCGGGTATGATGTAAAGTTCATCAACAAATGATCAGATGGAAAGGAAACTTAGGAAGGATAAGCGAGTCTGAAAAGGTGAGTTTTTAAATGGTGACGGAATGAAACTATTTGATGACTTAACATTATATTATTATCTATTT
>JAODUP010000203.1:407500-410000 GCA_025642065.1 Paralvinella palmiformis
AAGGTATTGCTGCTTTTGTTGTTGTCGCTGTTGTAAGTATCAAGACAACCGTCATTGTTACTGTTACAACTACATCAGGATCATCATCATCAACATCATAAGCATCACTACTACTAGTACTACTGTTGGCTGCAGGTGTTGCTGCTGAAACCACGAAGATGACACAAATCAGTTTGACAAAGTTCTAGAAACCACAAAAATCAATTCCGATTTTTAGTCCAGAAAAGATTTTAATTAACAGCACATGATGGATTAACTATCAATCAAGTCTGACAGTTGATGTTCTATAATTAGCAACAAAGTAGTACTCTCGTCAACATATTTTGTTAACTATTACTCTGTTGCCAAAGGTAATTCACAGCCAATTCATAAACTCCATCGTTAGCATTATGTAATTTTGCTGATATCTTATTTAGAGAAAGATACAGAAGGCTCAACTAAGTCTCAATTTCAATTCGTTTAACAGCTTACACATTTTCGTATTGTTTCTCTTTATTTGAGACAGGATTAAGCTCAAAATATCCACTCCATACTTCATTTTGTAAGTGAAATGTCGTATGTTTCAGATTATCTCATATAAAACTGTAATAACTTATGTTAGTTTATTGCAATGTTGTTGGTAGTTTTGTTTTGTTATAAATGTTTCCTTTAATCTTATTATCTGTGTCCACAAAGTAATTACAATCTATCGATCCAAGTGTTTGTTTTTGTGACTAAGTCGTAACTCTTTTATTAAAGTGTTATTAAAGTTGCAAACACACACACACACACACACACACACACACACACACACACACACACACACACACACACACACACACACACACAACACACACACACACACACACACATACACATACACATACACACACACACATACACACACACACACAATATATATATATATATATATATATATATATATATATATATATATGTGATACATACATACATACACCATTGCTGTATTGGAGTATAATGACATCATCAAATTCTCTTGAATTACCGATGTTGTAGTCATAATGCCATCTATATTATACCAAATAGATATATCAAATATCCTGAATATTCTAGCCTCCAATAACCTAACTGATAGCAAGGTCAGCAAGGTGTTCCACCTTTCACATTCCCTATTTCCCGCCTACGTCATTTGGCTTATTTAGCCTACCGTGCATAAATATGACCGTAGAATATTAATGTTTACATTTCAACATTTATAAAGTTATAGAAAAAGTTGGTTATAACGAAATTCAAGGGAAATGGTAATTCATTTCGTTATATTGGTACCTAAAATTATCCCAGTTTTCAAAAGTAGGTACCATATATGGGTTATAATCTCTGATTGAATGATGAAAAAAACAATTCATTTTTTTAATTCCACATCCTCCTTAAATATTTTACATAACACTTTCGCAAGAGCTTGCAACTTAGTGTCAATAGATAGTGATTTATGTTTACTAGCCATTGCGATATTTGATTACTGATAGAAAACTATCTGTATTTAAACAGGTTGGCAAACCAATCCAAAGGTCGCATTTTAGCATACGCCACAGTGACATGTTTCAATATCTACTCACCGATTATTCGAACCCTAATGTAACAACACAATTGCATGTTTCTGTCGTCAAAAGGATGCAATTAAATTTGATCGTCATTTTCATGTTGGTTGTTGCATTTACGATTGCAATGATCACAACGGTCATTGAACTGACTGAAATTTCAAACATCGTATTTCGTTATAACCAGCACGCTTTATATTGATTTAATGCTGCTGGGACCGAAAAAAATCACTTCGAATTAAGCAAGTTTTCGGCGTATAAATTTCTTTATATCCCGATTTATTTACTATGGAAGTGAATGGACGTTTGACGATGTGTTGATCTTTGTTTTGAGAAGATACTTGATGCAATGAGAGAAGAAACCAAGAATATCATAATAGATAATAAGAGATGATATATGTCAAAACAATCTTCTGTTCTAACAATATTGTTCTTGTCTTCTTGTTGTAAGCTCAGAATATTAAGTTTTGTTTTTGTTTATTTCATTAAATCAGTTAAAAACGATTCATTTTGTTCCTGGTATAATCTTCGTTTCTGTTAATAAAATTCTACTATTAAATAAGAAGTTTTACAATAATACAGCGTTACCTTTATTATGATAAAGAAATCCAGGCTCAGAAAGAAGTAAAACCTAATCCAAAACTAAACATTTTATTGTTCAGAATTACACAACTTTAGGCTTCGCCATTCATATTTCTGTGATTTCCTGTTTTCATGTCAAGTCTCTCCGAAGATTCATTTATCGAGAAGTTTTACAAATGAGGTGTTGCTGTCATTTATTCACGTTTCCCACATCGATTTATATCAGATGTAAATAAGTAGCCGTGTGTCATTTAATTTCACTTCTGCATTTCTTACATAGCAGCTTCATTGATTCTGTGGATTAATAATTTAGTAAACATCCTAAAATCAACACACAGCACGGTTTTTACTTTAGTCCA
>JAODUP010000203.1:415000-525000 GCA_025642065.1 Paralvinella palmiformis
TAACGGATCTTTTCTGTTGATCAATATTTATAACCTGATATGCATCTAGACGCCGTGCTGACTTGCATATTCATGAGACGACCTTTACCGAAGGAGAACTTCCTCACGGGAATAATACCATTCTATTTATATTCTTCCTCATTACCTCCGTGTAGAAACGCATTACTGATAAAGAAAGACTTCCTGTTGTTTATGACGTAATGTTGGGGACCTTGCGGTTACGGATTTAATTTGTATACACACATAAATACAAACGACAACAATGGAAGATAGAGGTAACATGTTAACGGAAAAAGACACTAACTGTTTATTTCGACGATTTGATGGCGAGGGTGATATTTGATAGCCTGCATCCTTGCACACATATTTCGATTTGTTACTTAAAAGAAATACAAAATGACACATATTCTATATATATATATATATATATATATATATATATGTATATACCAGTGTTTATCTATTGATCTTGTTATGATATGAAAAGTGCGCATGATAGATGCACTTTTATTTCAAATGGTGATGTCCTACTAGAGCTGTGTGTGATGTGACTAGTGTGTCATATATCTAAAGATATGATGAAGCATAATGTATTAACAATTTAAAGTTATTATATCATGAATTACATTAGAGGGATTATATAATTAATGCCCATAATCTCTAATTACCACGACGAAAGCGCAAATATAAAAATAAGGCTTGGTTGAAAGAAGACACTTCAGAATGTTTTAAGGCTATCTTCTAGCCTATAGTACCAACAACACTAGGTATACACGTAACCAATCAGACTACGATAAACCCATTCACATATAATGCCAGTAATTCGATGTCTTGTGTCCTGATATATTACAAAACGTTAGTTTAGAGAATAATTAATTGCAAAAATTAGATTTACGTTAATAGATGAAGCACATTTTCAATGAAAGCGATAACAAGAATGATGGCATTTAATATGATGACAAAAAAAGATAATAATGATGAGAAAAATATATATATTACCTTCTTGAACCAACTACAGTAGTCGGAAATCAAAATGTCATTTATTACTTTAATGGAACCGGCTACAAAACTTAGTGTACCTAGCATCTGGCCATACTGGAATATTACAAAGTATTATTATAATATATATATATATATATATATATATATATATATATATATATATATATATATTCCAACAGATGTGTTGGAAACTTACTACTTAATTGTCTCCCTCGTATTTTGTAACCTTAATCTCCGACTAATTAATATTATTAATCACCTAGCAAATAGCATAATTATATGATTACGAATTGCTGACCCTTTGATGACACTAATCACATTCAGGTTAACTTGAATGCGATAATATCAATAGCGGTAAATAATTTCCTCTAGTTGCGTTTTACCTTCAGGTTCAGAATCTATTTTAAAGCTTTTGAGTCATTGTATTATATTATACCTTTTATTATGAATAACTGTTTACTAGCATGTAGATCTAAAATAGAGCTAAAATCGAAATTTTTCCTATCATCACTAGCTTCTTGTATGAAACAAGATTCGCCATTTGTATAGGCGTATTTAATTGCTTCGTACATCACCTCGACTGGAAAAGATATCAGCAATGTTTTTATATAATTGCCATTAATTTCTTTCTTTTCCATCTAAAGAAAAAGTTATTTTGATTAAACTTAATTTATTTCTAGTACAAGTGACCTTTCATGTTCCAAACTATTTGGCAGCTGTACATTGGCAGACATTATATATTTATTGTACTCTTCATGAAGGCACCAATGTCAAAGTGTATGGTGACTTTGTTGCCTTAAATCTGAATATCTATAATGCTAGCAATCTTTCGTGATACTCGACTGTATAGAACATTGTCTACTTATTAAACTTTTTGCATTATAATGTTGATACAAAAATAGCTATATGCACATACCGTATACATATATCGTCCAGAATTAACTTTAATATGTTATATAATTAGATACATAATACAGCATGTTCATCATCTAGATCCTTCCTATTAAATTGATTTAATGCTGTTCTCTTGATGCCACTTCTGTGCAGACGATAGGCAAAGTCGCTAGGAGCGATTCGCAAAGATAATGAGGGGAAGTGAAAGATAAAAGACCCTCCTGACACTGGCTGGGTGGGGCTTAAACCCAGGCGTCATAGATCTATTAGCAACTTTGTTAGGGCATTGGAGCGCAATCTTGCGTATTATAAACTGCTGTAATTTCTCCTTGATGTCGCTAATCACTTCTATAGACATACTAGAGTTAGCGGACAATAACTTTAGAATTGTTGATTTCTGTCTTAGTGACATCATCATTTGACCTCAGTTTCTATATATCACGTGGTATGTTTGTCCTCTTTGACCTTCGCCTTTACGAAGAGGGTGCAATAAATAACAAACTAATGTTACCTTGAAGTTTATGGCCGGCTATTAACTTCCTTAAATCTTCATTATCCTGTCATTGAGAAGGTCTACTGTTCCAGCAGCCAACAAAAGTTATACATATGTGACGCTATTCAAGATTGACTGTTCAATTACACAATTATTGTTTCTGTCCTATTTTTGTCCAACTTATGTATTTATATTGATCAACTGTTTTACAATTGCGTGTGTTACTTACGCAGGAAGGTTCTTATCTGATACATCGCTTTTAAAGTGGAATAATACATACTTAAACTAAATGTAAGATAGTTGATTAATATTTTTAACATGACCACATATATTTAATTGCTATGGGCAAGTTTTTAGATAAAACATGAGTCATACTGATTAAAGATGTAATCGTAAAATTATCTTTGGACGATTTACCTGACGAGAAAATAAGTATGCAAACGAAAAAAATTATTATATATTGAATTCACAATGTTACCTAATATTATGGGAAAATTATTCATAGTATTGACATGTTACTCTGTTTTATCATAAATTACTTTATGTTGCAATGACATATACTAGAGATACGATATAGAGTAAAATATGCGATAAACGACAACAAGCTAGACTTGACATCAGAAAGTATTGTTATCCTTCGTATAAAAAGCATTTATTATAAACCGTTAGAAGTAAGCAATTCTGCAGAGCAACTCAGACCATCAGTTATAATAGAAAGGGCAATTATTAATACACTTCCCAGTACTATCAGATTTCAATGATTATTTATAAATTAATCATGGTTAAACGTGGATAAGAAATACTAAACAAAATATAGAATATGCACATGGATAAACACTTCTTCTAAATACAAATAATTATATATTATAGACAATTTTCAAACACTATGGTGAGTGTCTTCAAGGCGAACACGCGAACGGGTTTTCAGGGATAATTTTCAGGTGTCTTAAATCACACACTTATTAAAGACAGTGAACGATTTGTGACATACGAAATAAATATAATTGTTGGAAGAGAAACTATGTTTAGTATTTCTATTATTCATCAACCAAAAGCATACATTAAATAATTTAGCCAGTTGAAGATAAGTATTTGGTAATTAGCTATTCATTTATGGAAAATAATATTTTGCAATTTTGTACAAGTTGCAGTCCCCTACTATAATTGTTATCAATACCTTATTGTTTCTAAAATCAAATTTCCTATTAATATATTGATCACAATGAAAATACACAAACGACATAAGAAATTAACTTCACGGAGAACACGTTTGGAACTTAGTCGAGAAACAGACCGCTAAGTTTGTAGAAAATTGGTTCTTAATTTAAAATACTGTGTTAGGATACATATGAGACTAATATTTGAAGAAATTAGTCTTAATGAAATCGAATTGGATCATTTATTAAATATTGCATTTATCCTGTCATCAATGATCTCTACAATTTAGCAAATTAATTTATCTTAAAATCCAGTGTACCTATTATCATACGACTTAGTCAACACCGAAATGGGGGCATTAATGCAGAAGTTTATATCCAAAATGCTGGCTCAAATATAATAAATAAAAACACAACAGTTATTTAATTTGTTGAGTAGATCTATTCAAGTTCCATATGGTTGTATTTATGTATGAATATAATGTGGATATTTTACCATTGTCTTTGAGGCAATGTTTTACACGAAATGATGCACTTCATCACCACAACACCAGGCATAGTCGAGATCCAGGGTGAATGCGGTTTCTTTTTCTTTGGGGGAGGGGGTAAAAGTTGTTTTTTTACGTTGAATTTTAAGTAACGTGGACATTTGTATGGCTGTTCTCTTTTAAATGTATGCACTAAATACGGTTCTGTAAACTTAAAAGTATTTATCGAGACTAATTGTATGGACAATTTCTGTCTGAGAGGACAAAGAAATTTATTTCTTAGGTATGGCCATGAGATGGTTCGAAAAATACATACCTTTATTTTGCTTAAACATAACTTCATAACTTGTATGTTTGTTATCTGTACCATCTCAAAATATCTATCTATCTATATATCCATAATCAACCATTGTGGGTGTTTATTTAAATGGTAAATGTGCATGCCCAACATGAGTCCATATTGTGTTGATATGTCTTGATATATATTGGTAACTGCGAGAGATGACCCGGTATATCACGTGCATTCACGTAATACAGCATTGGAAGGACTGCTTAGACTATTATACGGGATTTGGCTTTCAGTTGGTTTATCGAAGCAATGGATTTTGGCAGTATAAAATTTAAATTGTATCGTGATGCCATGTAATGAATAGTAATCATCGATCATAGACCGGGTTCGAGAATCCGGAGCAGTAATGCTGTAATGTGGCAACTGATGCACTCCGCCAAAAATAGGAACTTGATCTACCGTGATGGCTATGCGTCTGTGTAACGCTTTGCCACCTATAATGGCAACATGCGTTGTATTCTCCCTTGGGAGTTCAGGTATGTGCTGGATAGATACAGGTTTGGATCAAGGATAAAGATACTATAAATTGTATGAAAATAGCTATCTTGCTGGATAGGAAGCTATATAATAATACGTATTATTATTATTATATACCTGGCCATCATATCTAATTCGGAACGTTTAAATTAGTATTTTATGTGACAATAAATACTAAACATTTCGTGATAACTATGTACATATTTTGGGACAGTTGGCAACACACCTCTTGGATTTAATTCGTTTATATCTGTAGGAAATGTAATTTTTATGTTACTCTATTACCTTATTGGATCCATTTAAGCTTACAATTTGTTCAATCAAAAGTGACCATGAAAGAAGAACGTTTACTACTATACTCCAATAAATAAGTATCTTCCCTTCTCAGACTTAATATATAAGGTGACATATATAAGGTATATTTAGAAATAATTCCGTCGTTCATTTTGTTTTGCTACAGGTTACGCTTTAAAACAAATATCAACAATATTATCGTATTATGTAGCCCAGAACAAATATATGTCAGACTATATTAAATGTTTGTTTCAAGTGAATTTTGCTCAGTAACTGTGTGCACTGATTTATAGAAGTAACCATTGTAATGTGACTGTGTTTATTTTAATGATGGTTGCTTGTCTTGTGTCTTGTTGAGGTTTAGGGTAGAAACCCCTGGCTGTCGCCTATTGGGCACAGCCACCTGGTGTTGGCTTCTGTTGTTGTGACGAATGGCGTACTATGCAATGTTTAGTATGGTGGAACCTCAGTTTAGTATAGAAGTCAATTTCGGAGGAGAAAAAACCTTACCAGTTGCCTGGTTGGACTAAAACCTCCTCCTACTATAATGTCGCGGCCGGGAACCTCCGGCCTCCCGAACAGCACGGATTATGGGTACGGGGGCCCAAGCTCTTATCCACTAGTCCATAGTCTGATCTGTCCTTGGTATGTGTAGGGATCTTTCTGGAGAAGTGGAGTTATGATGTCTGGTAGAAATGTTGATTTCCTTATGAGCAACGCCCCTAGGTGGCGGTCTGGAAGTTTGTGGTCTTCCGGGCGGAGATGACCTTTAAGTGATCTTCGGTGCTTCGGGTAGGCTGGGCAGTTCAGCAGATAATGTACCGGATCGTACACTTGTTGACAGTGCCGGCATAGTGTTTGGTGTGACGGGCCGGTGAAGTTTCTTGTGTAAACCCAGAAACGCAGTCTTCTGAGCTGGGTATCGGCCAATCTGTTGTTAAGGATATTATGTCCAACTACAGTGGTCTTCTGGTACCAATCCTTTGATGCTGATGTGTAGTCTGTGTAATGATGGTTGGGGTTACTGGGTCTCTTATATAATGCTGGTTCGGAGGCCCCACTATTTAATGCTGGTTCCGGGGTATGTGTATTTTATATAAGTAGAATATTGCCTTAGCCTCATTATAACCTCCAATAAGCTCCTGTGTACATGACATGTACCATTAAAATTTACACGGGGCATGTGTATTTTATATAAGTAGAATATTGCCTTAGCCTCATTATAACCTCCAATAAGCTCCGGTGTACATGACATGTAGCATTAAAATTTACACCTTGAGACGAACTCTCTATATAAGTCCTATTATTATCAAATAAGAAAGATAACACTTATTAATAAGTACATAAGTGATGAGACATGCAATACATTTGTCTAAGACCATAAACATGTTTGACTCCACTGCGGTAATCCATTGCTATATAATATCCCCTCTCGTGCATTGTAATATGTATTGATCATTTTATACAGGAATATCTTACTTTGTATAGTAATACCTTACAGTAATGTGTCAAGAATATCTCCAGCGATAATGCAGTGCTGTCCAATCAATATTTTGATATTTAATGTCGAGACAAAATGTTTTCTCAAAGATTAATACTGGTCTTTTCTTTAATTTTATCTCTTTTACGTGTTTTACATTTTACTTTTGACTTTCTTGAAACAGGACATGTATATATAATTTCAATGTAATGACACTTTACTATTTATAATAAGAAGACAAACGGATTGAGAAAGAGCAAGCCAAACTTATAAATATCCATTTTGATATTTACTAGTTATTTATTTAACGTTTTTCATAAAACAGAAGTAATTCCGACAAAATGTTGTTGGTTGGTAAACAAACGCTATTAAAAGACCTGACAACGTACCCTTAAAGATGGGCTAAGTTAAGTTGTCCTCCAAATGGTGTTATCTAAGTATTATTGAGATTAATGGCTTGCGGGTATATTGCTTTCTAGAAGGTAACCACAAAAGAAGCTTATTTCCATAAGATATTAAGGCAATATCGGGAGAATTGATTGCGTCTGTTGATGTTATGAGGTTAATGAGGGACGTTTTATTAATAAACTGCCATCAACCAAGACACTAACATCCACAGTCCGTAAGAGACCGGTTGCAGGTTTGCACGACTCTCCTGATACTATTTTAAAATAATAGACAGTCAGTAAAATAAAGATGCCCTCATCACAATGTTATTTGTGAGCTCTATTTATATGTTTTTGGGCTTCTGGGGGTAATTAATCAAAAGGAAACGGACTTTAATACAAATTCCTGTAAATTATTATCAATGATATATAACCTCAAACGTTGGTTTCTCTCTGTAACAAACCAAAACATTGTACTGTATACGCATCTATTTTCCTGGTATATGTAAATACTATATATTATTCTCTGTATTTTAAAATCTCTCCAACCAACTATAGCCATACATGATCGGTGCTTCAACAGTTATAGCTTTCGGGTTTAGATACACGTGTTTATCTAATAACCTGCAAGTAGATACCACCACATATGTATAGTTATTGTTTGTCGCCGGAGACCAGCATATTTATTTGGATATGAATTATTTTCCACATAACTGCCATACAATGGAAAACAACCAGAGTAGTACAAGGCGTACACACACACACGCACATACACATACACACAAACAAACACACACCCATACGCATAATATGTACTATACTACACAGGGGCTTCTCTGTGGTCTATCGGTAGCGTGATGGACCACAGATCACTACCACCCGTGTTCGAGTCTCGGCCTGGGCATATCTGATGGTTGTTTTATCTTTGACTTCACTTCATTATCTTTGGAGGTCGCTCGGCCCATTTAGCCTGCCATGTGCACAAAAGTGGCCGTAAAACTTCAAACATAATAATATTATATTATAGTTATAATCAACATTGCTTGCATATATATATATATATATATATATTATATATATATATATATATATATATATTTTATATATATATAAATAACTGTGAAAGAAAATTTAAAATTAAGGCGACGAGAAGAAGGACATGAACATAGGGACATAGTTCAATACACAAGCGCAGTTTAAGGGTTTTAAATACTATATACCTTCCTCCACCAGACCAATAATACATACATAGATACATACATACATAAGTATATACATACATACATACACACATATGTACATACATACATACAGATACATACACAATAGACCAATAATATTTCATTAATAACTCCACAAACATGCATGTATGTATATAAATACATACATACATATGTATATACATACATACATACATATCTACATATATCAATACATATATAAATACATAAGCATATAAATACATAAATACATACATACATATGAATATACATACATACATACATACATACAAATAACCCTATACATCAACCAGTACATTCATACATATATATATGCATATACATGGATACATAAAAACACACATATACATAATAGATAATTACAGACATACATAATTACTTACTTACTTACTTTGGCAGTAATACAAATATATACTATCACTTTACTAATGTGATCATACTGATAAATATTTTCTACAGCGGTGGAGTTTGCACCTAATTATTTCACATATTTATTATTTAAGTGTACCCACAATTCCTTTTTCTAGGTCGATTTAAGTAATTGATATTGCAATATGCAGAAAATGACTCACTCTTACATGTTCCTTTTTAGAGAGCTAATATATGATCTTATCATTATCGGTCAAGTAAACGATCTACGATTTTGATAATTATTTGTTTTTCTATTTATTACAGGGATTGACATTTTCGGCAGTGTATCTACCTTTTCTACTGATCTGGTTGATCCCTACTTATCTACCAGTTAAATAATGACATTTTATGATAGATTGATATATAATCTCTCAGAATGTTTCGACTATCACGTTTTTGTCATATTTATCTGTCAACACATTTTTTCTAAGAGGTTAAAATAATTAATTTGGAGACAAACTAGTGATTAACAGCTAAATTAGTTATCAAGTGATCTTATTGTTTTTTACTCAAACTTATTCGTTCTGTTCTACACGTTAAGGACAAGCCTTTAAAATGAAGTAACACAGTATAATTTTAAAGGTTTATATATTGCCTTCTTTTACCATACTGTTATATAGATGTGCACATTCTTTCCATATTCCATACTTTACAGAGAATAGTATCCTCTTAGTTGTTCTTGGCTGAGAAAAAGCTACTATTATTAATATATTATACGTACATTTTAAGTGCATTTATTATGTGAGAATATTAAAGATCAAATCAAGGAAGACTTCACCTTCGTTTCCAATTTTCAAGATTAATAAAGCTATGTTCACATATATCATAAACCATGTCAAAGGCATCCATGAATACTGATGTCACTTGATACAAACCATTTGACGGAAGCCTGTATAACCCGGCTGAAAGAGTGTAAACAAGTGTTAGCCAACATTAAGTTTGGAACAAAAACGTAGTAATCTTGTTATAATTACACCGTGAATATCCTACAGCCATATCATTTTGAGCCAGAAAGAACATTATACGATGAAGGTCATTATGATCCTATGAAGGAAAGTGGAATGATCGAAGAAAAAGAAAGAAGACACTAGTATCTATAGGAACTTTATGTACCAATGGACTCCGAGAAAGAATCGCTTTGTTGCAATTTGTACATAACTTGAACTGCATTTAACTGAATCAGATGTTAAATAGGTGTCACAACATTCCGATTATTTACTGTGTATTTAACCAGTGGCATTTTACCAATGTTATATGTAGCAATGACATAATTGCGGGACCACACAATTGGACATCAGTTGGAATTGACAAAAAGGTATGTCACTCCTCTGAACTAAATCTGGTTTGTTATTGGAAGTGCACGGCTGATATTTTAACGTGCACACTTGATAGCTAACAGCAACAGTGACCAATATCAGTCTGGAGAAAGCTACACGATCCTACGGGGTCCTTTTGCTCCAGGTACGTAGTATTTCTCATTCCAGCAGCCGAATCTGGCACCCAGTGAAGCTGTATTGATGCCCTTCAGTAATTTGGATTATTTTCGTATATCTATGATATCGGGTATAGTGTGTCATTATTATTGGGGAAATATTTTTTATTTTTATAAACATTACATATTTAAGTCATGTTTTCTGAGAGTGAACTGTTACTTTGAGAAACCATTAGACAATACAAAAACTAAAGATTGAATCAATTTTCTGCTAACTTCTAGACAGCTTAGTTACTAATATTAAATGGTATACCAAACATTATGACATGGAATACTTTAAAGATAGATGGAGAATATATTTTGATATGACAAAGTAGCCACAACGCGCCTTTGTAATAATTAATTACATAATGACCTTTACTGTGACTCGAATTACATTGCTCTAAGAGTTATGCTATGAAAGGTTTTGATACCAACTGTAAAATACCATTTTATGTCATTTATGATGCAAGTCATACTACGTGTCAATGACCTGTCAATGACACAATAACATACCCAGTTTCTAGCAGAACTGTCTATTTTTCTGTTAACTTCCAAATACCGTCACCATTATTATATTATATATTTTCATTTGTGGCTATTTCATTACCTACTTAGTTTATCAGTTAATTAAATACAGATTAATATTACTGAAATATAAAATCCAAAGCCAAAAATCCAAGGGAGAGCCAACCTTGTCTTCATCTTTATGAACAATAATGGGAAGTACAACGACATCAACAACATCAACAACAACAAGAGTGGCCTCGGGAACGTATATAGTCTAATCTTTAATAAATCCAAAGTGGTTGAACATTTTAACAATAGTTTGAGTTGCTTGAAATGATATATATTTCCTGCAGTAAGAAGCAAGCAAGCTGCTGTTGCATATACACTTTTTGCATTGCTATTAACCATCATAGCGTCGATAACATAATTTACCATTAAATATTTTTCATATCAAAATAATATTTCATATCAATATATATATATATATATATATATATATATATATATATATATATATATACATATAATAGTAATATAAGTCTACTAAATAAATAATGGTCTATTCATTTTGACTTGTATATACCAATAAAGATTTCTATTCCACAAAAATAGAAGAACATTGAAAACATCAACCAAAACTCTTCAAATTAACAGGAATTTGATGAGAAGTCCGGATAGAAATGTAAAATTTCCCTAGTTTACTCCTACTGAATTCCCGACGAACAAGCTCAGCAATTTGTTTACAAGTAAAATCAAAATGATCCAAAACAAAGTTATCTATGATTCCCCAAATAATGCTTGTTCTATCGATTTGGTTGCGGATATTATGTTTAATGCGAAAATGATAGAGTTTGTTTCGAGCACCTACTGAAGTTGAGGTGAAGGATATAATCACCATATCTCGGAATAAGTGATATGGCTGGGACGGAAAGATATGCGGATTAACTTCTGCCACTGATACTATTCATTATCAGAAGGTCAACGGCGGAGGCAGTGACGATGCTGTGTTTGAAACGCGCCACCGTAACCCCGCTGCTTAAGGGATTTAAGTTGGATAAAGAAGATATGAAGCGTTATCGTCCTATATCTTGCTTCACTTTCATGTTCAGACTTATTAAAAAGGTAGTGAAACGCCGCGTAGATAAATATTAGAACGCAACTCTCTTGCAAGTGCGCAGTGACGTTGTTTGGTGATCTATGTCTGCATTAATTATGCTCCACTTATATTAAGCATTTGACGTAATCGATAACTCGATACTATTGAAGAGTTTAGTATTTTCCTTTGGCACCAAGAAAGAGCTTTGATATGGGTAAACTCGTACCCACAGACAGACTTCAGCGAGTTTCGATAGTGAATAAAAGATCAGCATATATACCTCTTCATTTTAGTGAACTACAGGAATTCGACTTACTATCAAAGAATTACTGTATGTAGGCTACACTAAGACACTCTGTGGAATTAGTAAATGGCATAACAATAAATAGCATTGTTATGTAGATGACGTTAAATCCGTATGAAAATGGGATGATATTTTCTAATCAACTGAAGCTTGTATTCCAGACAGAAATATTTGGACTAACAACAACATGCTTGAAATTGAATAAAGATGTAAGTGAATTCATTGTTTTCTCATTAAACCAAATTCTGAACATCCTTCGCATTATCGTAGGACCCGGTTATTTAAATGCTTCCACGTTTGTGTGAAATCTAGGGCTTATATTGGGCAATACTTTAGGAGTGAAGAATAAGATCAACTCTATAATCAAGCCATGTTATTAGCAAATAAGAAAAATATAACACTTCGTAAGTATATAAATGATGAGGCAAGCAAGACTTTAGTCCAAGTCATTATACTCTCCTCTCTCTCTCTCTCTCTCTCTCCCCTCTCTCTCTCTCTCTCTCTCTCTCTCACCCCCCCTCCCCCTCTCTCTCCCTCCCTCCCTCTCCCTCTCTCTCTCACCCCCCTCTCTCTCTCCCTTTCTCTCTCTCTCTCCCCTCTTCTCTCTCAATATATCTTATATCTCTCTTTTGGTTCTGTTTCTCTCAATGTTTCTCTCAATCTCTCACTTCCCCCCCTCTCTCTCATTATCTTTCTTTTTTCTCTCCCTCTCTTTTTCTCTCTCTTCCTCTGTCGAAATCTCTATCAATCTCTCTCTCTTTCTCCCTCTCTCTCCCTCTCTCCCTCTCTCTCCCTCCCCTCTCCCTCTCTCTCACTCCCTCCCTCCCCTCTCTCCCTGCCTCCCTCCCTCTCCCTCTATCTCTCTCTCTCTCTTCTCTCTCTCTCTCTCTCTCTCTCTCTCTCTCTCTATCTATCTCAATATCTCTTATATCTCTCTTTTTGTTCTCTTTCTCTCAATTTTTCTCTCAATCTCACTTCTCCCCCCACTCTCTCATTATCTTTCTTTTTTCTTTCTCTCCTTCTCTTTTTCTCTCTCTTCCTCTGTCGAAATCTCTATCAATCTCTTTCTCTCTCTCTCTCTCTCTCTCAATCTCCCCCTATCTCACTCTCTATTTTGCTCTCTCTTCCTTGTGCATGAGATACAAAATACAATATCCTGTTTCACACATTCAAAGTACTGAGTGAAACACCACCCCTGTGTCTGAGCCATTTGGTCAAAACATATATACCCGTGAGACTACACAGCAATATACGGAGAGAAATCTTTCCGAGTAGCAAGTCTCAGGTTACGAAAGAAGTTGTCAAATCAAATTAAACAGGCCCAATATAAGATACTTTTTTATGGTTCTTAAAACCCACTTATTTAATTTAGCATATTTATAATATCTCTGACTCACTGTATTTATCTATAAAATGTATTAGTGCTATATAATTCATATTGTGTTTTAAATATTTGTTCAATGAAAATGGCTTACAGCAACTCAAGTTGAATAAGACTCTCTAGATAATATTCTTATTATTATTAGTAGTATTATTATTATTAGTAGTAATAGTAGTAGTAGTAGGAGGAGGAGAAGGAGGAGTAGTAATAGTAGTAGTAGTATTTGTAGTATGGAAGAAGAATATCTGCAGCAGAAAATACAAAAAAGAAATTATTGTATAAGTAGAAGAGGTATATCACAGCTGGTAACGATAAGACATGGCACCAGATGGTGAACCACCAATTCCATCTGTCTTATGTCTCCTTGGTAGCAAAATGTATTATCATTCCAGAGATGTTATATTCAAGGACTACTATGTCAGCAGGTGATGTATTACATAGTTACTTAGCAGATGCTACCTAGATCAATGGCAATATATCATTCTTATTGAAATATACTGGTATATTATTATCAAATGTATATGTACGTATTTAAACTACTATTACTACTTCTACTATTACTACTACTACTACTACTACTACTACTAATGCTACTATTCACAATTTGTAATAACTACTACTACAACTACTACTGAAATTTGTTTCATACTTCGTCAGGATTGTTAATGATTCTACTGTTATCAGTATTATCAAAACTACCTCCAACGCTACTGAGTTATATTTAGTACTATCAGTTTCTTTTTCTTTTTCAGTTTTAGGTTGGTAAAGTAGTGCTTAAAAGTAGGCAATAATTACCTTTATCTCGTATTGCATAAAGTCTTTATTCTGGTACTTTTAGCTGAATGACACGATTATTGTTTAACAAAATCGTTAAACATTTTGCACCTAAAAGGAAGGAATTAAAAGGACAGTTCAGCCTCAGATAATAACTCTTAAATGTGTAATGCCTAGAACAGTAACCAAAACTTCCACAATAAGAATCACGAAATATACCTGATATCGTAGATGTAGAGAAATAAACCAAATTACTGGAGGACCGCCATTCAAAACAATCGGAATCATCTTCATCTTGAAATGGTTCTTCTTGCTTAAACTAATATGGCTGTGTGTCATTCACGGCGTAATTTTAACGAGATGATTGCTTTTAGTTTTGGAGTTATTCCTGGGGAACACTTGTTTACATGCTTTTATACCGACTCTACAGACTTCCGGTCAAACTGCTGGGTTCAAGTGACGTCAGCATTGAGGAGCTTACGACTCTGTCTAACTTAAAAATGGCGGCACCCACGGCCCATTAAAAGTCGATTGATCTGGCCTTAATACATGGGTGATCGTTTCCACATTTTGACATCATTTATGACATGTTTGAACATAGATCTATTAGTTATGAAAATTTAAAATGAAAGTGGACTGATCTTTTTAATATATGTTAGTTGCATTGTATATAATAGATATCAATATATTAATGTACAAAAGTATGGGACCAAAATTAAATATTATTTTACAGAAAATACAGCATTATAATATGGTACGTGGCACCTTATGTCAAATTAATCAAAATACAACATTATGTAGATCTCAATAGATTTGCCGCATTAGAAAGAAAATTCAAGTGATCAGATGACGTATTTCAATACTTATACCTAGATAAAACAGATAATAAACTTGATCTAACCAACATTTTATTTCGTAATAAGTCATATCCATTTGCTATTACTAAAATCTAGTCAGACCCTATCATTGCAATGACTAAGGTTTAGTAATGTAAAATGATTAATAAACGTATGTTTTATTTGTATATAATACCTCTGTAAGAATATAATCAGTTAGGCAATAATGATGATCATGATGGTGGTAGAGGTGATAATGATGATAATAATGATGATGATGATGATAATAATAATGATGATGATGATGATGAGAGTAGTGGTTGTGGAGATGGTGGTGGTTATCATGCTGATCATAATGCTGATCATGATCAATTTGATTATAATGATAACACCAACGATATAGATCAGCGTTATTTTTGTTGCTAAGACATTAATCCAAGAGATTAAATAAAGTTAGTAGTAATTATATTATGTCTTCTGGAAAATTATTCATAAAGGACTGATATGTAATAATTGAATGATTTAGTGTTGATACGTGACAGGACCTAGTGTAATGGAATGGACATTTTTGTCTGAACCAGACGTGGGGTCAATTCCATTTTGTCAATCAATTCCAATTCGTCAATTCCAATTTAGTAGGAAACTTCAATTCCAATTCCAATTTCTCAATTCTAATTCCAATTCAAACTTTCTCAGTTCCAATTCTATTTATTTTTAAATAAACAGTTCCAATTCCAATCCCGGAATTGGAATTGAGCATCAGTTCCAATTCCGGAATTGTATTGAACCATATAATATAATTATATATTATATCACAATGGAAAAATATAAATATTTAATGTCATTGCACATTAAAGTTAATATTAACTAGTTAAGATTTCATAAATTCTTGTTAACTTCCGAACACCATTAGATCAACTACTATAATGAATCATAATAGCATCTACATTAAAAAACATGAATGTTTAAAAAAATGAATGAACAATACAGATTATTATATCTTATTACGATAAATAACGTCATAAACTATCATCTTTTATTAAACACGGTTCATTTAACATATATTTATCATAATCAGCATAACTTGAAGTAACATCATTTAGTTCCATATGAAATTATATTAGTCTGTGATCTTCATTTTATTATATACGAATACCACCACTCCTTAATTTACCAAGTCTTGCATAATATAAACATATAAACATACATATTCAAACCCACACTCCAACCACACTCACACACACACACACACACACACACACACACACACACACACACACATATATATATATATATATATATATATATATATATATATATATATATACATACATACACACACACACACAATATAATATATATATATATATATAATATATATATATATATATATATATATATTATCAGGGAGATAAGGATAAGGTATCCGAATTATGGATGCGATTTAGATTGACTTCTTGTTTGGCTTCTGACGAAATACATGGATCAACTTCTGTCCGTAGTAACTGCTATTATGAGTAGTTTCTCGTTGAGTGATTGATCCATGATTGTTCAAATGAGTTACAATTACTTCTAGGCTTAAGCGATTTGGGTTGAATGACGACATGAAAATCGTACCGTTATTGTAATAGTTATCGAAAACGCACAAGCAATATGTATTGAAGAGCACTGGCCACAATGCTGGGATTCTTGATCCATATAGACATTCTAAACCACCATTTTTTTCAATATTATATGGATAGTGACTAGGTTATCTAAGTATATTTGGTTTTTAAAGCCTGGAAAATCAGTCATGTTTCTGGGACAGTCCATGTTTTCAAAATGTGTGTATATCTTACTTACCTCAGACTTACTGTAGTGTCCAATCCAGATTTCTAGCGTATACTAATATAAGCTCCACGTCTGGCACTTGTTAGAGGAATATAATTAATCTTATAATCTGGAGGAAACAACTAATTTATTATAACCCAATCAGTTCCAAGTCACGTTTCAATGATCACTAGTCAATTAATATTCCTTGTTAAGAATTGAATTGACATCAAACCAAGCATTCAATTATATTTCTGTAACTAATAGTAAGTCAGTTACGGAAATATATTTTGTATGAGATATACAAGTATATAGTTACAGTCGCCTTCAAGAAATTGTTTGAGTAAAGAAGATGCGGTAATTATTTAAATGACAAAGTAGAAATAACTGGAACAACCGAAGACTGATTTGATATAACTCGTCTTTATCTCGATATCAATTCACTCATTTATAAAAGGTATGCACGAACAATTATTTTAGTGGTAGGGTTATCATATCTCTAAATAATGACATTATTTCCACATAATATTATAAAATATTATTCTTTAATAATAAAGATACTATTACTTTTACTTAAGACTAGTGTGCTAATTTATGGATTAGGGTATTGCTAAGAATAATATATTTATGGCCAAGAAAGTATTGATTTCGTATTATGATTATAAATGCTTGGTTATTATCTGTACGCAATGTTTGAGCGCTTATGCGGCTACAGCATATTTCTATCTAACAGATCTTGGCTATTTATTGCAGTTTTCTGGATGTTATTTTCCTACATAAATATAATATTGTGTGGGAAGGGGCATTGAATGGACTGATCAAGTGTATTTTGGTGAGCTTAGGAATACTTTGCTAGATTAAAAGAGATAAAGTTTAGTATTGTCAGGTCTCTTTGACCATCATATATGTACTAACTAGGCTGCTATTGATCGCCGAGTTCTCCTTCATACCTATTAAAGATGACCTAGAGCTAATGGGTTGTTAAAGAAATGAACTATTGGATATCATGCGATGTGTGCTGGCCAGTAATGCTAGATTTAAATGATCAATTTGGAATACAATAAAACCAGCGGGTATTTGTTCAGCAATATCTGTACATTGAGATACCAGAGATGTACTTCATAGCCGCTTAACTCTGATTGCTACCCGTATTAGACATTAGAAAGAGACTATTAAGAGCTCTGGAGTCAAAGGTTAATACAAATATCATGACTCAAATATCCATGAAGGATAAAGTTAACAAATTGGAATTAGCTGTGTCCATGATAAACTATCAATATATTTGTAATAAAACAAATCAGACATGGATTTTGATCATGATGTTTATATTTTTGCCTTCACTGAAACATGGCGAAGCGATTGTGAACAAAATAATGTTAGGGCGATTTGGTAATATAACCCTTGATAGTTAAGACTTTAAGTATGTGGCTAGATCTGGAAAGAGACGTAGAGGAGGAGTGGATCTGATATCTGTAAAAAACACTCCAGTAAAGACAAAGAAGTTTTAATGTACGGTCGCAAGTTTTACATCTGGAGGAGTTACATTTAGGAGTACTGTTGGCATTGCGCCTTGTGTGAAAGACAGGCCGATATGAAAATATCGCCCCTGTACATAAGGCCCTCCATTGGCTTCCAGTGAACTATAGGATAGATTTCAAGATCACCCTTCTTACTTATAAAGCCTTGCATGATTTAGCGCTATGGCATACCGGCAACATTTTACAGATATATCACCCAAGAAGGACATTGAAGTCCGCAGGATCAAACTTATTGTTGATATCGCGGGTTAGGGTCACGATGTTTGGTCGCCGGTCATTTCACTATGGGGCACCCACATTATGGAATCAACTCCCCGGCAAACTGAAACTTCAGCATTCAATCAGTACCTTTATAGCTATCCTTAAGAATAACTTTTTTGGTATTGCATCTTCTTAAATTCAGTAATGTCTATCTATGTTTAACAGTTATCTAGTCTACTCACATTTTATGTAAAGCACACAAGATCAATACAGTTGAATGTGGTGCTATATACAATCCCACATTATTATTATTATTATTATTATTATTATTATTATTATTATTATTATTATTATTATCATATTATTATTATTATTATTATTAGAGCTTTCATCAATTTGGTAGATAATATCAAACAATACAGCCAATTCTTCAATTATTTCTATAGTTATGAAAATAAGTTTCTTTCACATCCACCATACCTATAACATTATTTCAATACAACTCACATCCGGCTGTCGGGCTATATATAGTTTATTATTTTTGTTAATACTAAATTACTGCACCATGTATCATTAGACTTTCATTTAGCAAAACATTTATGCAAAATGAATAACATATTATCACTACATTTCCAAGGTGAAATGAATAACATATTAACGTTAGTAATGACGTATAAGGTCGACCTTTAACTCTTCTAAAACTTAGTAATATCATATTATATAATAAATAATAATAATATGTGTTATTTATATAGCGACCTATTCAGCTAGAAGCTTCTCCAAGGCGCTTTACAATATCATTATCCCTGACTCAGACCTGTTTCCACCCAGCACATATCTCAACTCCCAGGGAGCATACAACGCATGCTGCCATTATAGGCGCAAAGCGTTATTCACGCATAGCTATCGCCTCATGTCAGGTATACTTATTTGATACAAAATGTGCCAACTACATACGAAATAGACATATGCATTTCTATTACGTTTGTTAGAGACGACTCGTATATCGATAAGATTTGTATGCTAGTAGATATGTTCATAGATAGGTGTGGTATTGTATACATGTGGTGAATCTGTCCATATCGGCTAAGAAATATTTCCAAAATTAATTAATGGGAAGTGTTGGGAAATGTCCACCCATTCCAGGGGACGCCCGCTCGAGCACAAAATCTAGACCACTGCTGTACAAACTTACATGTGTGGTTTGGTTATCAGATAAATAAACTCACTAAATAGACATGGGACTAAATATCTTCCGATGGATGATACAACTTTCAGTGTAAGAGTATAATATTGCAAAAGAAAAGGAATTTAAACATCTCAATATCAATCAAAATTAGAACTACAAATCCACCAATACATTCCCAAATATGTACACGTTAGCATTAGAGTAAGTATACAAGTTGGTACAGCAAATACAATATATGGAAATTCTTTCATCAAAAGACTCATAGTATTTCTCCAACACGTCAAGTCGACAACGTATATGTTTATGCTAAATAAATAAATATTCCAAATACTAAATATTTATACTGCACCCGGAATCAAATTGTTTTAGGGAACGATTTATTTCTCCACCACTCTATATATGTGATACTTATTAATGTGCAATATTTGCATGTACTAGTTTAAAAAGTAAGTTCATAATACTTTTTGTTCAGCTACTACATATAACCAAATTATATATGATGGGTTGTGCCACAGAATATATTTCCAGTAATTTGGTTTGCTTTCGATAATCTGCCACCAGGACTTTCTTTCTCAGAAAAGAAACGCACTAAACTGATTTATATGTAGAACCCACACAAGTAACTTCACAATAATACCTGTGATTTAGGTATACTTAATTGATTGAAGGACGATTATTTTAGAAATATATACAGAGATTAGTGCACAATGGCAAATGGTTGTTTATAGATTATGGATGGTGGTCTCTTGGCTGATAACATATAATGAATGAGTCTACCTCATTAACCTGAAAAATCAACAAACACAATCAATTATCTCCATATTACCTTACTATCTTATGGAGAAAAACGTGTTTTGTGACTACTACTACCATCTACCAAGCAAGATATCCAAGAGTTATTAATCATAATAATTGACAGATAAATCTATTTGGAAAACAATGTAGTTTTGTTCATCTTTAACACCCATTGTTGTGACTCGAGTCAACATTGATAGTTCATCAATCAACCATATTTATATCGGAGCGGGTTCTATTTTGTAAACAAAAGTGTGTTTAATAACCATAATACATCAATACCGATATTTAGGAGAAGTTCGAGGTTTCGTCTCCTAATTAAAAAACAATGTATCAGTAAATAGAAAGAGATAGCTCCCGATATGCTACCCTTCTTCAAGAAGGTAAAAGTTATAATGTAAAATACGCATAGAGTAATTGAGCTTAAAGTTATTAAGACAACTCTATATTATGTTTTCCGAAAACACCAAATGCAAAGGGAATAAATATGATTCATTACTGTCACTTTATTGGGATCCATTTCATTACCGTGACATATATGCTGAACATATTAATTTCGTGGTATTTCTACACAAATACACAAAGTAATTGATTCTTGTATGACATCATCATAACATAAACAGACCACCTAATGTTATTATTTGTTATAATAAAAACTCTATATATGATGTATATATATATATATATATATATATATATATATATATATATATATATATTATATACATATATGATAACGTGTCATGATAATCTCATTGGATCTATAACCAATGCTAGAGATCAAGTGATGAGTCAGCAGATATAGATCTGGCTGGAATGACCACTCCAGTGATCTTCATAATACAGCTAGATACAGTTTTGCGATGTGGGTTGATACTGGTAAGCACAATCATGTGCCTGTCTTTTCTCTAAAGAAAGCATCAAGACAAGGTTTAAATATGCAATGCATTTTCTTAATAATTATGAACAAAATTCGGTAGGGATTCATTATAAAAATAAACTAAATAATGAGCAGGCTAGATACATGTTGGAAAGAGATACACCATGGAAATAATTGTAATACACTTTTAGCTATTTTTAGCTATATTGAGAGCGTTATCGGTAATGACTGAATTGTGGTGCTCTCATTTTAAACACCGATTTAAGACATGCAGTGGATAAAATGCCATTTCAGATACAAACAAATTATACAGTTGCGGGAAGTATTGATGATAAAAATAGAATTAAATATCCAGATGTTAATAAGACTTGTGGAATGGATGGTATATATGTTGAACATTTAAAACATTTTGTTAAACACATTGTACCTTTACTTGCTATGTGTATAGGTCGTTTATTTTGTAATTGGATTTTTACCCAGTTCTTTGTTATCGGTTGTGCTTGTTAAAGATAATAAATGTGGCATTAATAACAGCAAAAAACAATCATAGACTTACTGTATTATCTAGTGTTGTGCCCCAAATTGTTGAAACATATTGTTGGACAGAATCCCAGTTACGCTGTGAACATTGCTCAAGTTTAGGAAAATAAACATGCCTCATACTTATGTAGTTATGTCTTATAGAAATGCCTTGATATCCACAGTAATCTAAAAGACTCTCTGTTGATTGTTCCCGTATATGTCATTAGACCGTAAGTCTTGACAGCGACAAATAACCAGGTCGGTTTTCCAATCTCGTTCGACCGATGTCCGCCGAACCACTGACATACCTGCATTCAGAATCACTTAACTCGTTCTTCTAATCGTGATCACTTTCACCACATTGTGTTTTCACAGAATCAGATGTATATATGTATTTTAGCGGAGCAACAAACATGCAAGTTAATTTAGATTGCCTTTATTCGCTATGTTATTCTATTTTAGAGTCAGTTGGTATTATTTAACCAGCAAAGCTGCCAACAGTGATATCATCCTCAGCTCTCATACTATTTGCCATATTAAGTAGAGCTCAGCTGATATTATTTAAATCATGCAGAAATGGCAACTCAACTGGTCTCTAATAGGGTGTTAATATTTATTTAAGTTGTTAATGTTTCTTCTCGCCCTGCAGGTTTACGACATATTCTGTCTTGATATGTAATTGGTGGCTTTATATGAATCTCAGACTGGTCATTGTCGTCCATCCAACGAGCTACATTCTTCGTTAATATATTACCGATTAAACATATACATAGAACAAAGAATACAAAATATCTCGGATATATTCTTCTACATTTATAATATTGCAAACACTGTTGTGCTCGTATCATCTAGCCAGTCCCATCTCATGAAATTCCAGCCATTTACCTCCAATCATATAGCAAAATAACTATCAAAGCGCAAAAAGATCCCCAGATCAAGTCGGACACACCTATTTATAGATGATTTGTTATATATTTGACGTTTCCTTTCTTCTATATTCAATGTCACACAATATAATTCTTCCAAATTGTCATAGTAACTCCAATGAAGTACACCTGTCTGCAAACGCAGGTATAGCCGTGTTCCGGCGGACGTGCGTTCAACGAGGTTGCAAAGGGACCTGTTTTCGATAATGCCAGCAACTCTATGCCAGGGGTAATATATTACTGCGAACATATTACATATGTTCCACAAAAGTGAAGCTGACTTTATTTAACACTTTTGCTTTGCCATGTTTACTGCTCAACAATCGTGGACATATAGAGTATCAAGCATACAACAACTTCTTGTCGCTTATAATAATGAATTTCACATATTGCTAAATCAGCCTAAATATTACAAGGCATCCGTCATACTTGTAGGATGCCATGTATCACATAGTAAAGCTAGCTGTTATTAGAAACATTGTAATTATCCGAAGTGATAGGCTTTAAGCATATTGGTTTTGACTGAATGCACCATTGTGCAACACTATGTTCAATACTTTTGTATTGTTATTTACTTGTATGTTTAATAATCGTAAGGAAATCTGTACATGACATATGGACAGATCTGAACTAAAGATATAAAATTGAATTAAATATACATGCATGCGCACGCTATATATATATATATATATATATATATATATATGTGTGTATATGTGTATGTGTGTATGTGTGTATATGTGTGTGTGTGTGTGTGTGTGTGTGTGTGTGTGTGTGTGTGTGTGTGTGTGTGTGTGTGTGTGTGTGTGTGTGTGTGTGTGTGTGTGTGTGTGTGTGTGTGTGTGTGTGTGTGTGTGTGTGTGTGTGTGTGTGTGTGTGTGTGTGTGTGTGTGTGTGTGTGTGTGTGTGTGTGTGTGTGTGTGTGTGTGTGTGTGTGAAGTACAACTTCATACCACAGCTCACAGTTAACAACGCTTGTGCATGATTCAATGTTGAGTTAGCAAATATGCAAAATAAAAATATACATACTTCAATCTAAATATAAAACAATCTAAACCTTTACATATCTATACATATGTTGGATCTATACATGTGTCTGGCTTTTCTCATAAGTCTGTGTGTGAGGGAAGCGGTTATTGCAAAATTCATTGAATGACATTAAATCTGAATAATTTTAATTTAAACTAATTGTCTAATTGGATGTCCAGTGTTGTTGATCGTATGATCTTAATATCATCCGGTAATGTTTTCCTTTAAGAAGTGTTTATGGTGTTATAGCCAGTTAGTTTAAAAACCCAACTAAATGTTTCATGGTTAATTTATGAATACTCTCCTTAAACGGGATTAATGCGCTATACTTCATCATATTTATCCTACCCTTGTACATATAACTCACCAGTAATGCGACACACAGGACAATTCATATAAAACGGTAAATTTGAGTAACATATTATCAAAGGCTAAAACATATATCTATCAAGCTAAGTCCAAGCCCAGATGTAACATCACAACTTACTTAAATAAGAACACAATGTTAAATCAGTATGTACAGGATATGGTATAACTTTACATCTCTTCGAAGTATTAAAAACAATTATCTTTCGACAGAGTTCAATATTTAATTGCATACATTTGAAAATAATCCTGATGCCACGCAGTTCTTATTTTTACATAGTTAGGATTTAGTGTTCTTTTGATTGGTTTATGGTCACTAATTATCAAATAAGACAAGTGTGATGCATTTTCCAATTCTGAGTAATATGTTTCCATATCATCAATACAACAAGCTTCATCGTATTTACCCTATGGTATATATTTAACGATCTCTAACCAGTCATATCACACTATCACAATTAATATAAACAAGCAATATCGTAAGACATATAATTATATGACATTGGGTACATCTACAAAGCAAAATCGAAGAAAAACATAACCATTATGACATTTTTTTTTGTTATTTGTGTTTTCTTATTAATGGAATTATATTTACAAACATACATAAACAATTTACAAATAAAGAGTCATAAAATAGAAATATTAAGTGTTAATATCGTTGAGTAACACTAACTAATATTATACGAGGATCCAAAGTAATGCTTTCCATTTTGCACTTAGGACAACAACTTGTTTAACTGGCTGACGATTATATAAAACGAACAGATAGGTAAATACCTTGGTATGATAGTTTGAGACATCAATGATTTGCTAAAAACCTATACCTTTGAGTGCAGGAGGCGAACAAGATCATACTGTCTTTTGTATATACAGGTTTATTTCAGCTGTTCTAAAACTCATAAATTCCATTAAGGAAAACATAAATTATTCCAGTATATCATTGAGACATTGTATGAGAGACAGTTCCCAAATGACATAACATAACGATGCACTATGTTGAATAGTATTTCAGCCTGGTTTTAACATGACTATAGGTTGCTGTCATGTTGGAACTAGATAGGCAATTTCAATGATATCTGGGTTTATGAAGTTTTGACGGTGGAGAGCCAAAGACCATCGATAATGCGCAAATAAGAATACTGAGAAGTAGAACCAGATAACAAGTCAGTTGTGATGTACGTGATAGCTTTAGATAATTAATATATTTCAAGAATATCCAGCCAAATACGGTATTTGTGTTTTAAAACAATTATGTGCAGAAACAAATTTGAAAGGTATTTAACCTCGTGTACCATCACAAGTGAATAGTGTAGGATGCCAATATTCTTCTAAGAGTAACTTGACAATATGAAGTTTTTATTCATAATCATCCTTGCCCAGACTAAACATTTATATTTGTTACCTATTCCATCAAATGAATGTGCCATAACCAGTATATCGCTTATGTGTTTATAATGTTTTACATGATAGCAAGCGAGTATTGACCAAGAATTAGATTATATGTTTATACTCTCTTACTAAAGCATTATTTTAGGATCCCCACCGAGCATGTCCGTACCGCTTGCGGTCATATAATGTCCTTCGATGAGTGGTGATTGTAGAAATTGTCTGTTACGGTATTTTCGAAGCCCACAGAAGAATGAAATTCGTGTCGGTGAAAGTCTATGAAAAGAAGTGATAAATCATCTGCAACAAGGATTTAGGAGAATTAGATTACGGGCATAAACAGACATAATAACGTCTGTTCTTTATCCCAGGCACTTCTCCCATAAAGCCCTTGATTTATGAACGACCCAAGTTAATGACACCACATTATATTGCTTATATAAGGATCGGCAAAGGATGTCGGTTTTTATATTATGAAGTGGTATTAAGTTGTACCATTAAATACATATTTTAGATCACCGATTAGGGCCAGAAGTAAACTTAAAATTGGCAATTTGACGTTACTGAACGTAATTGAAAGAATTGAAAGTGGAACTTTATTTAGTGATTTCGAAACTGATCTGTTTTAGTTTAAAGTCTTCAATCATAATACTAATCAGGTTTCACAAGTGCGTATGTCTTTTTGTACGGTATGTTTTCTGTTTTTATTTTGCTGTATTATTTAGCTGTGAAGGATACATAAAACAAAGAATGATCTAACAAGTACTTTATTTCAACTTCCTGCGACATCTAAATGAAAGGACATGGATTAATAAAAGTTGATTGGGATAATATTAATAGCAACGATTACTATATCTTCATATGAATTATTCAATTATGAATTATCAAGTTTAAATATACTTTTATGAGGCACCTTTAGTCGCAATGTTATACATAATGTTAAAAGAGACGTTCACTGAAAACTTCGTTAAACATTGTACGTTTAGAATACTGTATTATTTATTCCCATACATATCATTATGTTAAAGATTGAAACAGTGAAATCCCATCCAATATAACTGAATCCCACTGAATATCTTCTACCAGAAAAAAACTGTTCTTAAACACCAACGAATTTAAATGTTACATTATGTTTCCTCTTATTCAGTAATATTTAGCAAACCAAAGTGTCTACTCACAAGAGAGAACGTATATTTAAATATATATACTCATCCAGCATCATTGCATTTCCGAAATAAATACATGCAATATCATCCAAAATAAAGACACCATAAAGTGTAATATTTTCTTTATCCCATAGACTACAGACTAAACGATCGTTTAGATATGAAGGGCCTTTAATGTGTCAACTATACAGTGTAAAGGGCAGAAACTTATTTGAAATCCAGCTACCTCTACTGCAACTGGTCAATGAAATACATACCTGAAACAGTTAACAAAGATTTGGTAAATATAATTGTATGTCGGTAATAATATTAATTTAAATTACAATGAAATATATATATATATATATATATATATATATATATATATATATATATATATATATATATATATATAAAACAGTTAAACATAGATTTGGTAAATATAATTGTATGTCTGTAATAATAATCATGTAAATAGTTTCAGACAATATAGCTCTTATTTATTAGATGGCTTAGTTTATTATATAAAGAGCGTTCGGATTTATATTTAATAATAAACAATAATAATTACAAAATTTCTATAGCTCCAATATCCTCGAAAATAATCGAGCTCAGTGTCTCACCTGGTACAGGGGTTGGGCAAACTCATAATTCGGGTACTATGCAAAGCTCAACAACAATGATCAAAAGGAGAGGAAACTTAGGAAGGATAAGCCGGTCTGAAAAGGTGAATTTTCAAATGGTGACGGAAAGGAACTATGGTATTTGATGACTTAACATGTTCAGATGGTGAATTCCAAGGAGTAGGGACAGCAACTGAAAAAGAAAGAGCGCCAGTATGAGTAATAATCCGGGGAACAGACAACAAGTGAAAACCAGATGAACGGAGCTCTCCGGGCATGGGTGCTAAAGAAAGCATGCAAAATAGGTGTGACGGTTCTCAAGAAGAAAGAGTTTGATAGGCAGTAGTGCAGAGTTTGAAAACGATGCGAGATTGAACGGGGAACCAGTAAAGAGATTTCAGAAGTGGGACAGAATGGAAAACTGAGGAGACCGTGTGACAACCTTAGCTAGGCAGTTCTGAACTCACTCAAGTTTTAGAATATCCTTAGATGCAATGTTATAAAGAAGAGAGTTGCGATAATCAAGGCTATTAGTAATGAGTGCTGTAGCAATGGTTTTGGCGACTGAAAGATAAATATAGCGCCGAATACGGCGAACATCACAAATATGATAGAAGCAGGAGCGACATGTCAGAGAAACATATTTTCTGAAATTAAAATTGCTATGAAATGTAATACAAAGATTATGTACAGTGTCTGATAATGTGATGCTATGACTAAGGATGTTGATAGAGAAGAAATGAGTAAGTCTTCTGCGTTGTCTGGATGAACATATAATGATGATATCTGTTTTATTGGCATTGAGCCTAAGTTTATAAGTTTATTGTTTGTCATTCAGCCAGAAATATCACTGAGACAGTCACCAAGTTGTTTAAGGGAAAGATCAGTGTATGTTGTAGATAAAAATGTGTATACTTGGGTGTCATCTGGATATAAATGATAGTCTAATTTGTAGCCGTTTTGCCTGATATGCCATACCAATCTGAGAGGCGATCTGGTAAAGATGATTTCTTAAGAAGAGGGATTACATGGCATGCTTAAAATGAGAAGGGAACACTCCGAGCTTAGTGAATCATTTATTATCTTAGTAATTTAAACAAGTTCATAGAATTTATTAGAGGATGATAAAATCAGTTCAGAAACGTCATTAAGTGAGGCTGGTTTAAACATTGTACAAGGCTCATGTAAAACTGGAAAATGAATATTATAAATAGAAGCAGAAACGGGGAAAAAACTTAAATTTGGGTGATCTTATCCTTGAAATGTTTGGAAAAAGAATTGCAGGGTGAATTAGTTCAATTATGAGCGGGCAGAGAAAGAGAAGCCTTGCTATGGATAGTCCTGTATATACAGTTCCAGAGTTGACAAGAATTGTCAGAGTAGTTGGACATCGTGTTCCTATAAAAGTAAGATTTTGCTTTATTCATTGGTCTATTAAAGAAATGGCACTGTTTAGTATGTCTAGACATGTTACGTTCTGTGCGTGATTTCCTGCATAGGCGTTCTAAATATCGGCGACGCACTTTGGCATTGATAATTTCAGGGCACATCCATGGTCAGGTGGTTTAATTGTTATGGATTTTAATCTGATAGGTGCGTGTTTGTCAAGTAATGTTTTAGGTGTAGTGTGGTATTGTTCACATAATTGTGATAAGTCAACTTTAGGGTTGGTGATAAGTTCAGATTTTACTCTATCATCATAAAATATCTGCTATGACAGTGAAATGATCTGATAAACCATCTGTGGCAGTTAATATGTGGATATAATCCGGTGTAGACCTGTTTATGAGGAGACCAAGCCAATGACGTGTTGTTTTAAGTCAAGCCTTACTGAAATGTCATTAAATGTGGATGTAGCAGTAGACTGTATATCCAGATGAAGGTTAAAATCACCAAGGATGGATATTGACTAAGTTTTCTAATAAATCATGAAAGTCAACAAACAAGGATGAAGTTATTCCAGGAGGACGATAGAGACATACAAAGTAACCAGTAAATAAACAGTTCGAAATTTAAATGCAGACAGTCTCAGAACTAGAATAGATCTGTACAGAATGGGACTTTACTTAACATTTTTGGGTTACCAAAAAGCCAACACCATCTCTACATGCAGACTGACGTAGTTGATGGTAAAATGAATGATCAGGGCATTATATATCGGAAATAAAAGAGGTTGTGTCATGATGGAGCCAAGTCTCAGCGAGGGTGAGGATATCCAATTTCTTAGATATTACTAAGTCTGTGATAGTGGCTGATTTATGATGGACGGACCTAACGTAGCCAAGCGGTAGCCAAGCGGATATTTTACAGTATGGGTGGGCCTGGTTTCATATCGAAGTCACCTGCTAGTTGTATACAAATAGTAAGAAAAATATTACGAGATTTAGTTATATGTATAAGGTGAGGAGGTGAGAACGTTATCGCTCTGCCGGAACTATTAGACTTTGACTTAGAGACAGTTTCCCAGATGGGATATTTATATAATAGGCTAAGATACAGTTTGTATGTGTGACAACAATGGGTAACGGTACATGTATGTGTGTAGTTATAAAAGATTGTGTAAGGTATGGCAAAATGAAAAGTTGCGAGCAATGTGGATATTGGAAAGTAAATCTCCTGTGAAGATAAGAGGGGAAATGTGCCATGGTTCAGTGTGAAAACAACTAGAACCCTGCTGGAAACAGAAAACCATCTAGGAAAACAACTAGAAAATCTTGAAAACAATCGCAAAAATCAACTCGAAGAACAAACAGCTAGAACAGTTCTAGCTATTCCTTTGCAGCTATGAGCTACGGGAAGAGAAAGAAATTGAATATAGATATAGACTCTACTGGCGACACTACCAAGATGTAAACAAACTTTAATATTATATTTTGTGTGGACCAAGGAAAAAAAAGGAAACCGTTTTGCAGAAAAGTAAGGACGACTAAGTACTATTTTAGATGTTAACTAGAAACTATTATGACACTGAAGAAAATGAACTTTTCAAGCCAAAAATAGCCACAACAATAGCAAGCGAAACCAATCTACTTTATTATTGCCCACAATTACGGAAACGCTTGGAGCCAAGGTATACCTTATAATTAATATATTATAGTGCGCACAATATATAAAATAATCATAAATCAGTGAAATATTGGGATAAATAAACAAATGTAAGTAGAATAATTATGAAATATGGAAAAACAACTGAGTAATGAGGCATGTGAATCCGAAATTGCAGTAGTGTATGCGACATTGTGGTATTCACTTAATCCTTTTCAAATATATATATATATATATATATATATATATATATATATATATATATATGCTATCCTGTTCATTTAATCATGAAGACAAATTTCCGATGAAATTCAGGGGTATTCAGAAATAATATTTAAAAAAATGGAAAACTTATAATGGCTTTCATTCGACCAATTGGTAGAATATCAGTAAAGTAACTAAGTTTAATGAAAAATAAACGAATAACCTTTTTTTAATGTTTTAACTGTGTTATGAACCAAGAATTGAAGTGTATTCACGGAAGAGGCCTTTGTGACTAACATCTACTAATGTCTTTCTCCTTTACGGCAGAAAATATAATTCAGTGGTTGCTTCAAATTTATATATCCTTTCCATGAGAATACATACTACCTTGTTTTCAATATGTGCGATATAAGCTTCTATGAGCAGTGTTTATACATCGGAATATGCAGCCTCTCATCTAATCTATACTTTCGATGCCATCATCATAATTAGTTTGATTATCGTAATCATTATTCATTAGTACCAGCAGCAATACCAACATGACCGACATCTACAAATTTATAGGTTTTTTTTTTCAATGGAATGAATTTGCACACTTTGACAATTAAAATAGAAATTTATTTCGGATTTTCATGAATAATAAACGTGTTCTAAAAGTCTCAATTATTTCGTTAGATGACCTCAAGCCATTATTTGTTTCTTTTGGTGAAAGTGTATTATTATATTTACTACCTTAGTAAGCTACTACTGATCAAATGGCTACATGTATAAACAAACATTGTTTTGTTTATCAATTGTATCATGTGTGTGTGTGTGTGTGTGTGTGTGTGTGTGTGTGTGTGTGTGTGTGTGTGTGTGTGTTTTAGCTGTGTATTATAAGGCACAGGCACAGATAATCTCGAACCGTGAATTCAAACTCTGGACGTTTCTTCAGGGGACTGAATCCAGAATGGCGACTTTTCTGGCTGAGACATGTGTAATGTCTCACCAGTCCCAAATGTAAACATCCTTTGAAACCCACCTCCATAAATCTAAATACAACTATACATACATTAATCTAAAAATAAAATGTTTCATACCTCCACATATTGATAAATGTGTTCGTATACCTAAGCATGTGTCTGGTCTACTCATCAGCCTGTGGGAACCAGCTAATTCGCTTTTCGTACGCGACAAATATGTCACGCCCACAGGAAAACGGCTACATGCAGGCTAAGTACAAAAAGCGGAAGCACGTAAAAAACATACCATTTGATACCACAGCTCGCAACAAACAACACGTGCGTGTAGTTCAAAGGTGACTTGCTACATACATATCATAAACTATTTTGACACCACAGTTTACATTCAACAGTAATTTTCTGTGGTCCAAAAGAAACCTGTATATAAAGCATTTCGACACCTCAGATGCTGACCTCAGCTTTATTCTGGGTTCGAATAACTGAATAAATCCTACCTATATGAACCATGTATCAATACACGTCCGACTGATCTGGCGTCGAAGTTCTTCTCTAACCTAAGTGAAAATTCAAGCCCTATATATAGCCTCAGCGTGTTAACAAACATTACAGTTTCTTCATAACAAAGAGAATGTACACTAACACAGTATGGACTCACTAAAGCGATTAAACTAAAATAAAAACAAAGTAGCAATACCGCACAATGGATTATTACTGGACTAGAACGAAATATCGTCTCAAACCTGAGTAAATACTACGATTTACTCGAACCTAACAGCTAACCCTCATACGTTTGTGTGTGTGTGTGTGTGTGTGTGTGTGTGTGTGTGTGTGTGTGTGTGTGTGTGTGTGTGTGTGTGTGTTTTGGGTGTAGCTGTGTATTATAAGGCACAGGCACAGAGAATCTCGAACCGTGAATTCAAACTCTGGACGTTTCTTCAGGGAACTGAATCCAGAGTGGCGACTTTTCTTGCTGAGACATGTGTAATAGACCACCAGTCCCTAAGCCGCCAAGCAAAATCAAAATACGAATCACCTACAGCCGTGGAAAAACACCCAAGTCAGATCACGGCAGTAGTGATAATGTTTAGATTAATTATCTAAGCAGCCCTATTTATAGCTATTTTTCAATTGCTGTATCTTTCTTCAAAGCAATACTATATAAAATATATAACCCAATTGTCACTGTCTTCAAAGATCAGTTTTTTACAAAGGGCAGGCGTCACGAAGCGACTACTATTAAAACTGTTTAGCTTAATTGCTATTAAAAGACTGACATCTGCGCTGAAGCAGACCGTATTAGCGCGTCACAGCTTCCGTACTGTTTGAACTATGTTATCATTTTCAAACCTGACCTAACGTCTGCTGTTCTAACTATTGTAGTTCTTAAATGTTATTTATGACAAGCAGAATAGAGCTAATCTTGAACGTCGTAGTACAAACTGGACATAGGAAAGATAATTATATTCCTACATACAACCAAGGTGAATTATATATACAAGTTAACTTATTATATAAAACACACCAACCGCGCGAACTGTGTCCAATGCCACCGCTTGAGATGCGATGCAGTGTTTCTATTCCTGAGTCAGGAGTACATGCTTTAAGAGCGTACTGTGCCTGCTACAGTCATTTAAATGCTGGATAACCAGGCCAAACATCTAAACGGCGTCCCTCCAAAGACGCAAATAGTACATGGAATATACAGCTCTAGATCAACTTTTCTTGAATGCAGGGACCGGGAAATATAGTCTCCACACATAGAAAACGGAACTCTGCAACAACCGCAGGATAATATGCCTTGTGATATTTGCTGGAGGGTCAAATACCTCATAAACATACAAATCCAATAAATACTATGACCTACTCGTCACTATTATAAAAAATTACATCGGCGCTTTAGCAGACCGTTATGGCGGAATTGCCCTTCTATATATTAACATTTTCAAATCAGACCTAATGTCTGCTATACAAACTATAATTATAATATAGGGTTTTATTAATGACAAGGAGACTAAAGTTAGCCTTGAATGTCATAGTACAGACTGGACATAACTGGACCTAGGAAAGATAATTCTATTCCCACAAACAACTAAGGTGAATTATATATACAACTAAACTTGTTATATAAAATACGCCAACCACACGAGCTGTGTCCAATGCCACCGCTCGAGATGCGATGCAGTGTTTCTATTGGATATGAACAATGGTGACAGCAGTAATGACAGTTGTAATGAGGGAAATGGTACCAATGGTGTTAACTCTGATGATACTGATAATATTAGAAGGAATAATAATCAGTGTAGGGTTGGAGACAAGTGAAGTGATGATGATAACAACAACAACAATAATAATAATAATAATATAAATAATAATTTTCATCATTGAAATAAATTTGTTCCGCAATGTAAATGGCATAATATATTAGTATTATTATTAAATATCTGGGTAGCATCTGCTATGTACCTCTGCTATACATCATCTGGAAACACAGCAGTCCTTTAATATGACATATCTGGAGTAATAATATGCTTTCATACCAAAGGGACACAAGATAGATGGTGTTGGTGGTTGGTCTGTTGATGCGATGCCTTATCATCACCAAGAGCTCTGTATCGCTTCCGCATTCACACTTATTTCCTTTATCATTCACGATGTGGACTGATTATCTTCTCCTCCCATCTGTTTTGAAACAAATTTAAGTTTGATGTTTGTATTTAAGTCAAAGTTGCGCTTTTGAACAAGTAGAATATTCTATGTGAGATATGAATTATAAATAATAGCTAAATAACTGTCCCATTGTATTTTAATGTAAAATACATATTAATGAACGAAAGATAATAGAAGTTTACAGATTGACAGATTAATGAAATGGTTGCGAAATCCGGATTAAGTTATTTTTTAAAGATTTACAAAAATTATTTTTATAATTATTTCTGTATGTTAGGATAAGGGCATAATAGGTTTCTTGATTTTGCAAATAAACATTGCAAATAAAACCTTTTATAAATATTTTTAAACATTTGACATAATGCCATGAAAAGATTTGTAAAACTTGATTTTGTCATTACTCGTTGATTAAAGGAATGCCCAGTATGTAAATAATCTATACATTGGTTTAACCAAGCCTTTTACTGAAATAAATCTTGGTTGTCATCTCTGGAAATTGCATTTATCCTTGTCTTCTTATGCCGGATTATATACTTGGATCATCACGGTAGTACTCTATCAGATTTGGTAGGACAAACGATATCATGAAATTAACGAAATCAACTTGGATATATGTACATTGTGAAAGATATTTCCACTAAAATATATTTGTCTTGTTTGATCCTAGACGTGACGGTAATACAAGAGCCATTATTGTTCTGTTTAGATCGTATTTTAATTAAATGAATATTAAATAGAAGCACCAATTAACGTCGTCAATTTCTGACGAGCAGCAACACTGACTAATGTTGTCCGTTCAGGGTTGTTATTTAATTGGTGATTTCCATTAACACAAGAAATTGTCTGTCATTATTTCCAATAGAGATTTTTATATTAAATGCCGTTTTATAATTAATACATCAAAATAATAAATTGTTATATAGCCGAATAATGCATAACTTTATTTCGTATATTACGATTTCGTAACAACAACAACAACAATAATAATAATAATAATAATAATAATAATAAAGTAAATTTAATACAGCTCCAAATTAAAACAAATAGAATATTAAAATAGGAGAGTTTTAGAAAGGTTAAACATTAGAAGATCATTTTGCTAAAGAAAGGAAACCTGTTATTGGGGATTTACTCATAATATTGAATTATGTGTTACGTATTATTTTAATAATCTCATCATCAACCTTTGTGTTAGAATGAATTATACTGAATACGCAGATACATTTTAACGATAGTTTGTTTTACTTTTTATATACACAAAACGTCTTGGTACAATTGTGTTATTCATTATAAATATGCAACTTAAATATCTAGGCTAAAAAAGGTACATTTTAGCTGCTTTGTCACTTCTAAAATTCTAAAAGTTTTTTTAAGTAGAAATATTGTAAGTCATTTACATTTAAAACATAATTCAAACA
Organism: Paralvinella palmiformis; assembly: GCA_025642065.1. NCBI lineage: Eukaryota > Metazoa > Annelida > Polychaeta > Terebellida > Alvinellidae > Paralvinella > Paralvinella palmiformis. The sequence continues at coordinate 450,753 of JAODUP010000203.1, forward strand.
TGTTTTAAGCCCATTTAGCATAAACACATTTATTACATAAATAAACTAGTTTATATGTTATAAATAGGCTAACTCAAATAAGCACAGTTTAAGAGCTTTACACAATATGTTTTTGCTTGCTGGAGGTTTCATATGTTTTGGCAATCTATTTCACATCCTGGGACCTGGTGCTCGGCGATATATATCTCCGTACATTGCTGTGTGGTTTTGCTACCGTCAAAATAAACAAGACTCCGATCGCAGCATTTTCTTTGCTATATAGGTTTGGATCTGATCACTTAAATAAAGTATTTATGTTCTACTCAGTACTTTGAATGTATGAAACATGATCTTGTTCGTAATCTGAAACGTAGAGGAAGTCAGTAAGCTAGATGAACACCGGCATTATATGGTCTCTTTTGTGAATGTGTGTCACCAGATATGCGGTAGAGTTTTTCACTAGCTGTAAGAGATAGGCAGAGAGGGCGATAGTATATAATGTTATAGGCTTACATTTAGTCCGTATAGCCTAGTCCACGTTTAGGTTTTACTGTCCAGCCAGCCATCCATGAATGGCCTGTAGCAGCTCCTTATGGCCCTTTTGTCAGTGTGACTCCACGGCATATACATCTGTTTGATTGGATTTGCCGCAATGGTGAAAAAGATCATTTTCTTTGGAATTACGTTTCATTTAACTACCTGCTTGGGGTTTTATAGGGTATGTATTGTATAAAAATAAACGGTGTACATCGGGGTGCCTTTTTGTGGTCTGGGTGAGAGCATAAACAATTCAACTTTGGAGCCCCCAAAGAGGATTGATCAATGAACGCTAGCAGAGCATACTACAACGGCTGATAATATATCCCACAACCTCCCATGTTCTCCGAGTGGTGTCACAGATGCTACTGGTATATCATTAATGGTTAGTCCTAGGCGTACATCTTCACATTTGTCAACACCTATATTAGATAGTAATTCTACGCCACTGCTATTACATTTAGATAATCCGGTAGTTACTGTTCCTTCGTCAGTTGTATATCCAAGGTCACTTAAGAGAATTGTTCGTTCTGTTCCAAATCAACATATTAGACGTTCTAATAGACGGAGAAAAACCGCCAATCGTAACGAGTCCGATATAATAATAATAATAATAATAATGGGTATTTAATAAAGCACCCTTACTAGCAGGAGTCATTCAAAGGCACTGTACAAATAATATGTAATATAATAATACCCCAAATAATATCTATAAAAAATAATGTCTGTAAAACCAAGTAATGATTTAAAAGATAATAACTGTTCATCTGTGAATGCGACCTTAAACAGGTATATTTTTAGAACAGATATAAACCTTTCAAGAGATAACACATTTCTAATATCTGTCGGCAACCTATTCCACAAAGTGGGAACTGCAATACTAAATGTAGAATCACCATCTGACTTGAGCCGAGACACAAGAACCTGCAATAGTATCTAACTGGATGACCTGAGTTTTGCGGATGACTTTCTAATGGACACCAGTTCACACAGGTATTCTGACACCATATCATTAATACATTCATAAATTGTCAATAAAATCTTGAAATGGATAAGCTGTGTAATAGGTAAGGTTTTGAAGAATTGGCGTGATATGGTCCTATTTTAGAGTATTTGTCACTATGTGAGCAGCACTCTTCTGAATTCGCTGAAGGCGATTAATGTTATAATCAGATATACCTGGGAGTCTAAACAAGATGTAACAAAGGAATTGCCTACAATTACAAGTATTTCTTTTGTCAAGAATGCTTTTAAACAATGGATATTCTTAAAATGGCAGTTGGCAGCTCGGCATAATGATGTGACATGTTCATACATGTTAATACACTGGTCAAAATTAACCCTTAGGTTTTTACTGAACCATTAGGGGTAATCGAAGATGCACCCATTTGTAATACTGATGTCATTAGAGATGTAACACAATGTGGTGATGCCAAAATAATTTAGTTTTAGAAGATTTTAAGTCATCCATAGCCCAATATCATCAATACAATATTCTAAATTCTTCAATTGTTATAGGCTTACATTACATTTTGCTGTCCAGCCAACCATGCATGACTGGGCAGTAGTAGCTACTTGTGACCCTTTTGTCAGCGTGCCAACACGGCATAAGTATCCGTTTGATTGATCATTTGCCGTCACGGTGAAAATTGTGTTTCATTTATCAACTTCCTTAGGATTTGAATAAGGTATTTTGTATAAAAACATACCATGTACATCAGTGTGCGTCGTATGTAGTATGGATGAGTGTATGAACATTAATACAATGACAATTCATTGTCATGGTACATTCCAGAAATTATATGGGCTTAGACTAAGGTTTTGCATATCTCATCATTTATGTACTTACAAATAAATCCTATACTTCTTACGTGTATAATTAATCTGTTTCTCCATTCCTAGAGTATAATCCAGTATATGCTTTAGTTTTATCGCAAATGTTTAATAATTTATATTACTGGATCCTACCTTAATGTGAAGATTCTCAGTTTTCTTCGGATGTTGCTTAGGTGAGAAAAGAGTGAATTTAGTCTTATCCTTATTCAATTTCTGCTTGTTGATATTCATCTAAATGCTTATGTCTGAAATAAAATCCCATTTATCAAATAGCTTTAAAGTCATGTATACGTGACTATCATCGGCAGAACAATAATATTTAATGTTATTCCGTTTAATTATTTCACCGACTGGTTTAGTATGGGTGCAGTAATTCTTCAGTCATTAAACGGATCCCTGTGGCAGACCAAAATCAAGACATTGACTTCTGTCGTAGAGGTATGCCTTTACCCAGGTTATGGCATTTTCCTTGGAAATTTCTAAACGCTTCAGTAGTATCGAATGATCGATTATATCAGGAGATGCAGATACATGAAGTATAATTAAGGCAGCCATGGATCTTTCATCGAAAGCCTCAGTACTGTCAATGTTTCAAAATAGTAGTTTCTGTTGAATGACTACGATAAGCACATTGGAAACTATCAATTATGTTATTATGCTTTAAGTGTTCTTAAATACGGCTTACCTCTTCAATACGTTTTGAGATGAAAGGAGGGGTTTAGAAATAGGACGATAATTCTTCATAAATTGCCTAACTCAATCTATGGTGACTCGTTTTAAACACAGTAGCGTCATGACTCATCCATTGACCTATCGATAATGACTATTATCAGTGACAGCAGTTGATCACATATTTATTCAAGCCCCACGGGGGCAGTGGATCCAGGTCAGGTGAGTTATTTAGAGACTTCGTGACTATCTCCTTGAACTCAAATTCAGAAACTGGTTGAAATATTTGGAACATTTTCCATAAACCTAGTATCTGCATCTATAGAGATACTGTAAGTATTAGTCGAGGAATCAGAAATGATCTTATTCCTGATAATTGTTGTTTTCCTCGTGAAACAATTGCTCAACTTATCCACCTGGTGTTTGGCAGAGGTAAAAATGTGGACAATTTACGTTTAATTTACTTCCCACACTGCTCTGTATATTTCAAAATGCACCATTGGGGAAGTTCGGCGCCAGCGTATCTTTGCTTTCCTTTGAATGTTTTAGCAGATCTTAGTTAAGCAGAGAACCAACAATGTTCCTGTCTCAACACGATTATTTTCTAACAAGAAGCTTGGTGATTAATCATACTTTGAACACCATTTACTCAGGTGTTGTAATGATTGTAAATTTTCCATAAATTGTTTAATAGTTTCTCTATGTGGCATATTTTTGTATGCAACTGGGTATGTCAATATTATTACCGAACTGTTAATCCAGATGATCACCGAGAGATTTATTTTGTTGTTGCTCATACAAGGGTCGCATACAGAAGGATCTCCTAATATGATGGAACTCGATTCTCTAGATTATACCAAATCAAGTGTGTGACCTCCTTAATGAATTTCACAATTGACATGCTAAGACAATAGCATGTATATATATATATATATATAGTTATATATATATAGCAAAACAACGCAATTTCACACCTGTATAGACATATTAATTTCAATATTGTAATGTTAGACATCCTATACAACCTGATAAGGCTTGAATAAGTCGAAACTGGGTAATTATCCGAATCTATTATGATTTATGCTTATATTATTCAATTATACTTTGTATTAATGTTTTACACACAAACCAAAACAAGCAAACACACACACAGAGAGATATGACAACATATATCATTATTTGATTTTAACCATCATTATCTGATTTGTCTTAACCCCCTGCCACAACTTATTTATACGTAATTTTTATTTAATAATATTTCGTACAATATTAACTTACTACTAATATTAGAGAACGTATATCTAAATATAAATACTTTACTAGCATCCGGCATTTCATTTTCGAAGTTAATAGATTTAATATTGATAGCCATCTAAGATAAAAACGACATCAAGTATGATATTCTCTTTGTCCCATGGAATACAGATAAAACTATCCTTTGAAGATTTCTGTATAAAGAAGTTCAGGTTCTTTATTGGGTTAATATTTTCGTGTAATGGACAGGACATTATTTAAAGATTACCTAAAGGTAGCTGAAAATGGAACAGCAGAATATACAATGAAACCTACACTTGAATTCCTTTAATTATAACATAGCTAACAATCATTTTATTCCCTATCAAATGCACTACCATTCTAACCACTAGCTGTCATATTCCCATTAAAATGTAATAAAATAATAATATTTGTTTTATTATTATCATTATTATTATTCGTCTTATTATTTCCCATGTTCCTTCATGGCCAAACCTCAATTTCACAAAATCAATTTCACCTTTTAGAAGATATATGTGCCCTCGTAATTATGTTTAAGAAATTCATAATATTTATTATGATGCCAAGTGCAAATTAAAAACTAATTTTAAATGAGTGTTTAGCTCCCGCTTTAGAACATGTGTCATAGTATATCACAATAATGGATAGCGTCAATAATAATAATAATAATAATAATAATAATAATAACAATAATATTTATGCTGTTTGAGAAATTCGTAGTATTTATTATGATACTTAGTGCAAATTAAAATGTTTTAAAAAGTGGGTGTTTATCTCCCGCTTTAGTTAATGTATCATGCTATGTATCGCAGTACTGTATAGCGTCGATATCATCAATAAATGTCATATGTAATATGATATTACAACTATATATTAGTTTAACATTAAACAAAGGAAACAAAAAGGCAAATTGTGTGTATTGATCAAATATATCCTTTGCAATACGCATTTACGTGTATGTACGTGTTTTACCAGTTAAGCTATATCATACGCAGTTGTCAGTTTTTAACAAAACATATCAACACGCCAGTGATTACCGGTGATTATGAATGTCAATGTACATTAATTAATAAAGCCATTCACACTTGCATTGACACAAATCTAAATTGGCATTTGCTACAAAATATTCAGGAATATCACCCACAGCTCTACATTTAATATCAGATCCCCACAGAACAACACTATGAATAGCTGTTAATTGTTCACTGGCTTGGAGGGGAAGATCTTGATAATGCAGCACTTCTAGCTTCCAAGACATAGAGCAAGCTTCTCGCTTATATTTACGAAATTCCAGTGTGATGATAGAGACTTATTTACTTATGGTATGATAGCGTATTGATCGATCAATTTGATTAATGAATATCGATATGAATAAACTTCAGACAATTTGCAAACAATACAAATTGTGTTGTGATTGGAATTCGACAAATCTTTGATCATATGATCCTTTTAACCATCGCATGACTTCAGTCAAGCCTTTGTTTATTTTGGGGATAATTAGAAGCAGTTGAGTGACACCTGTAATCGTATGTGACAACAACGTTTCTTGACAAATACCGCGGATATTGTATAGTGTGTAGTATACATGGATATGGCTTTGTGTATTTAGTTTAGTAATTACTTTTATTGTGAATTATAAAAATAGTGTTATAAATCCGTTCTCAGTGTCCTCTTGGCGATAAACGAGGGTGACGTTATAACGAGTGGCATACAACAGAGAGAATATTGTGCCAAATGTCTACCGCCCATATCTAGTTCGACGTGTATACGTGCAATGTGGATTAAATATATGGATTTCCAATCTTCCATGTAACATAGATTAATAGGAAGGTTCTGTAGATTAATATATATGTGTTGAAATATACCTTTATGGCGTATTAGGTTGCACATTCTTAGGACAATCTTTAAAAGTTGAATCTAATTCAGCGGAATACTATCGATTTATTTATTCATTTAGTTGTCTTTTGAGTACAATGTTTATTGGTCTCAAGGGATATTTAGATATGTTGATGTTCTGTATTCGTATCTCTCTATATGTGTCCTAAAACACACACACACTCTCATATATATATATATATATATATATATCTGTATATGTGTGTGGGTGGGTTTTTTTTGTGTGCGTGTGTGTGTGTGTGTGTGTGTGTGTGTGTGTACGTGTGTGTCACTAGTATTAACATATAATTATTATTAATTTTAAACTCTTGAAATGAGTCACATAGTCATTTGAATAATGTATTTACTGAGGCCAATGTACTCTGAAATAAAAAAAAACTATTAAATTGTGGGTAATATTTTGAAAACAAACTAATATTTTATATTTCAACATAGATCTCATACCAGGTCATTCTATCCAAAGGCGGCATAATTCGAAAAACAATACGAAGAAAATAAACAGAAACACATGTCAAGTTCATTATATCCCATCGACAGTACAATATATATTGTCTGTTATAGAAGTCTGCGTTACAATACAAATGGCCTAAATGAAACGTATTTCTTCTAAAATTGGCTTCGCTCTAGATGTCTCAGTTATTTTTCTAAATCAACTACTGCTTGTAGTCATTTTTTAAGATATTTTGGAATAAGGTTATATGTAGGAGTTATTGGGATTACCGTATTATTCCCATGCATTAACGGACACATTACACTAGGATACGTACGATTTATGATATACAATGACCTAAGTAGCTATTAGTACAGCTACAGTATGGTATAAGGTTATGTTATTCTAGCTGAAATGAAATATCAAAGTCAGATTTTATTTCACATTTACTCGAACTTATTAAAATCAATCATATATATCATTTTCAGGATGCGAGGTAAAACTGTTGTTGAAATACTCTTTAGATGTCATTAAAGTTGCTTATATACATATATCAGGATATACGTTGCTGGCGCACGAGCACATATACACGTGTAAATGAATCATCAAGTTATAACGTCGTCAACATAATTATGGAATACTTAAATATATCCCTTTAATTTATTAGCATACATAACCAAATATTTTAAAAATAGATGTAAATATACAAATACAGTTTTTGTTGAAATTTCTTTGGCAGAAAAAATGTAAACAATTATTATTTGTGTTTCAATGTTGTTAAATATCTGGCACCAGTAGCTGGTGGGCAAGAATAGTAGTTGTAGTAGTAGTGACGATAATAATGAAGGAAATGGTATTTTGGAGGTAGATATGATGGCAGTTATAAGAATAAGAGTAATAACAATCCTGATGGAGTAGGAAACAGGTAATAATGATTATTATTATTATTATTATTTAATAATAATAAAAAAAATTATAATATTGAAATGTATACATTATCCAATGCAAATGGCATCATATGGTTTTGGTTTTGTTGTTCGGGGAGAATCCCCAGGCTGTCGCTTAATCAGCACAGCCTCTATGTTGGAGTGGTTGAGAAACTTCTCCCCCACCACTCACAGGGGAGCAGTACGGAAAGATGGAGCCGAAATACCCTGAGGGTGGTCACTGCCAGAGTGTTTTACGTCGTCAGGGTTTTTTTAACGTCCCCTTTATTTTAAATAATTCAGTGGAGACGGCAGTGCCATTTAACGTGGTCATCCACCCACGATGTAGTGAGCCGAGAAATTAATCCCTGGAAAAGTTTCGACATTCTTGCGGGGTTCGAACCTGTGGCCGTTGGCACCAAGTGCCGGGTGCTTAACCGCTAGGCTACTGGAGCTCACTATGGCATCATATGATAATGTACAGGTATATATAAAAAGGCATGACATATTAACATTGATCTGTTGACCATCTGTTCCGTATCTCTGCTATACATCATCTGCTAACACAACAGTCCACTAATCTAATATATGTGGAGCGATAAGACAGTTTTTACAAAGAGACTTAAGCCAGATGGTATTTGTGGTTGGCCATCTGCTACCACGTCTTATCATCATCAGGTGTGTTGTTCCTGTTCCATATGGACAGACTCCCACCTGATTGTTAAGTAATACATTAACACAGCTGCACCATAATAGGATAAAGGTGTCTCTGACTCCGTCACCTTGTCCTTTATGTTATCCTATCTATGTACGTTGATCCCGATTTTCGATTAAGTACTACATTTTACTGTGACCAGTATTTTTGTATTTTAAGAAATATACTGTGAGGTTTATTGACATCTGGAAAATTATATTTTATGTTGAGGATTACGTACTTCATATATAATAATAATAATAATAATATAATAATAGTAATATAGGTATATTTAATAAAGCGCCCTTACCAACAGGAGCCATTCAAAAGCGCTGTACAAATAATATGTAATATAATAATACTTCAAATAGCATGTCTGTAAAAAACCTGTAAGTGATTTGAAAGATATTAATTATTTATCGTTGAAAGCAACCTTGAAAAGGTATGTTTTTAGAAATGATTTCAAGAAACGACGCATTTCTAATATCTGCTGGCAACCTATTCCACAAAGTGGGGGCTGCAACACTAAACGCACAATCACCATCTGACTTGGAGCCGAGACACTGGCATCTGCAATAGTAGTATCTGACTGGATGACCTGAGTTTTCGGGATGACTTCCTAATGAACACCAATTCACACAGGTATTCTGGTGCCATATCATGAAGAGATTTATAAGTTATTAATAAAATCATGAAATGGATATGCCGTCTAACAGGTAGCCAAAGTAGCTTTGAAGAATTGAGTTGATATGATCATATTTTCGAGTATTTGTACTATGCGAGTTGCACTATTCTAAATTCGCTGAAGGCGATTAATGTTATAATCAGATATGCCATATAACAGGGAGTTACAATAGTCTATACGAGATTCAACAAAGGCATGGACTACAGTTACAAGTGCTTCTTGTGTCAATAATGCTTTTAAACAGTGGATGTTCTTAAGATGGTAGTAGGCAGCTGGGCATACTGATGTGACATGTTCATACATGTTAATACACTGGTCAAACATAACCCGTACATTTTTTACTGACCAATTAGGGTAATCGGAGATGCACCCATCTGTAATGCTGTTGTCTTTAGGGATTTAACCACATGTGGTGATGCCAAATATATAATATTTGTTTTATTATCATTTAGTTTTAGAAGATTTTAAGACATCCATAGCTGAATATCAGCAATTCAATGTTCTAAACTATTCAATAAAGAGGAGAATTTTAATTCATTGTCAGGATCCAGTGATATATACAGCTGTGTATCATCAGCATATAAGTGATATTTAACACCATATCGCTGCACAATAATCACAAGAGAACGGGTATACATTGTGAAAACTAGAGGACCAACAACTGAACACAGGTACACCAGATAACAAAAACTGATCGTCAGATAAAATAATATGAATAGACACTCTCAGTGAACGTTATTCCAGATAGGATCAAAATCATTCAAGTATTTTACCTCACAGAACACATGTATTTTAACCTAGAGAAAAGTACATTATGGTCAACTGTATCAAATGCAGCAGACAGGTCCAGAAGAACAAGTATAACTGGCTTACCTTGATCAATTGACATCATAATATCATTTTTCACCCGACCCAACGCTGTTTCAGTGCTGTGACCATCTTTACAACCAGAATGTAGTGATTCATTAAGGTAATTATTGATTAGATATTTGTTTAATAAATAATAACCTTAATGGATCACTATGTGTGAGTCACCTTGATACAATGACATAATCAGTTAGTAGCAGACATCTCCATTCCTTTGTTGACCTGTATTTAATGTCAGAAACCATCACAAGTAATAAATATTTACCCTTTTTGGACAATAGTCATCAAATAAAGACATTGAAGTAGTGTACAAGTTTAAATCAGTTACATGGCGATGATAATTAGCTTTTTTTGCCTTTGTAAACACTTTATTCACACAGTAAAACCTATAAATATATCTCGTAAAGACGTACAGTTGTTCAAACATTCATTCAAATGTTACAGATATATACAAATAATTATAAACCCATTATATAAACCATGCAGAGGTTTCTAATTATATAAATATAATAACAACTAATTGTGGCATGATAAAAACAAAAAGCAACACTGATTGTTCAATAAAATAAAAACCAAAAGTAAGAACATTGGTCTCAAGAAATAATATTCTCTGCTTTCTGATGAATCAAAGACCTTTGGGTAAATTCGTTAGATAAAGCCAAAGAGTGTTCTAGCAACATTTTAAAGTACTTGAATGCTTGAATAGTCATAACTAGTACATCAACATGTACAATCTATAATAAGACTCCCCATATATACATTATTCGTACAAGCTTTTTAATGGACGATGCGAATATTATTGCCGATTTTGTGACATATATGGTCATTTGTCACTAGATAGGAAGGTGTCTGTTTGTTTGGAGATGATGTATCTGATGCAGTTATAAGCAAGTTGCTACTGCATACACATTTATGTGAACTGTTATTCACAAGTAAGAATACTGGATATAACGATCATTGTTTCCAGGACAACAATTTAGTATAAAAAACATTTTATATTAATTAAGTAATGAACATATTTATTTAGTTAGTTAACATTGTTTATAGAATTCCCTTAATACATCATACGTAATACCTGGCTAGAACTGTTATGTATTCATAAAATTCATCAGTATTACATACCGACTCCAACACCGTTGTAAACACTTCATAACGTTTAAATACAACTTAAATAATATGTACAGGGTCGTTGAGGTTTTGCTTATCCATAGGAAAATGATGTTACCGTACACGTGTACGTCTGCCTTCTCTAAACCCCAGCTCTATATCAGCAGCTCATTCTCGACGACCTTCACCCCTCAGTTAGTTCCATGCACTGATCACTTTGTTCTTTTTGCCATCCGGTCATACCCCGTGCAAATCATGCATTGAGAGGATTAGCACAATACCATTTAACCCACGACAATAGCATCTCCGTAGCATGCCAAATTACATAACAGAACACGTCGTAAAGAGATATTTCCATTTACTTTTATTAGTTGTAGTTAGGGTAGAGTTTAAGAGTTTTAAGCACTAATTCATCACAGCCTAAATAATTAATTATTTACGGCCGAGTCAAGCAATGAGACGTCTAAAGTCAGGAACGGGTTCTTAGATTAAAATTTAAAGGTGAGGGGAAAAGAAATTTCACGTTTTGAAATAAAGATAATGTAACAAACAATAATTTTTATTTCCTATCAGATGCACTACCGCACTCAAAACAATTCTACCCAATAGCTATTACATATTCCATTAAAGTGTTCTCAAAACCCTTAATTTCCTAACTTTCATGAGCCATTTCTAGTGTTTACAACACTCGCTAGGGGTTATTGAGTGACATCATCTTTGCCAAACATCACGTAGTACCACAGCTTGTTTACAAGCATTCTGACCAGTTGACAGACAACATATCAAATTCCGACGAATGTTTTGACATTCTCGTGGATATCAAGCCCTACAGCTTTGAAACACTGGCGAAAAACGTCACAGACAGTATTAATTATGTGGAATTAGCTCCAGAAAGTGCATACGTGTTCCCAGAGCAGCCACCTGTGTCGCCGACACCCGGCCCCGGTCCACAACAAGAATTGGATTGGTGCGTGTTTAATTGAGAAGTTAACACAATGGGCCTGAATGCGAATATTCCCCCCCCCCCCATCGCATAAGTTCGTTTAAAATAAAGTGGTATTTGTCAGTACACGGGAGCCCGGTGGATATATGGAGCTCTTCCAAATGTCGCCTATGCTAGTCTATGCAGGGTTGTGCCGCTCTCGATGTGTCTTTTTAGTCATTTTAGTTGTAATTTTCGGATTTGTTCTTGTTTCGGACCGGTTTCTTTTGTCAATTACGTGTCGGATTTCATCATTTGTATTTGATGTATGTTTCTTTGCCCAATCGTATCCGACAGAATGCAACATTTTGTACGTTTAATAAAGACAATATGGAACATATAACACACGTTAAACAAGGCGGCGTAGAGTGTTTAGGGTCTTTATTTGGCAAAGATGACGTCACATTCCAAAGTTTTGCGAAGATTCTCGATTAAAGTTTCGGCCGGGTGAGATGCTAGCAAACCAAGTTATAAAATCACTGGACTTTAATTCTAGGAAAACATTAAATACATATCTGATTGTAATTGATTTTAATATATAACACTAACATATTGACTAATTTAGGAAACCTATAAGAAATTGTTCAGTGTATATTTATATTTATGGGATTTACAATTTAGACCTGTAACCATATTAACCGTTTCTAAGTGCAGTGTACATTTAGGTCGTTGCACATAACAAATAAATAATACCAAGGTTTAAATCTTCGTTTGATGTAAATATAAAGCGGGTTTAATTTGGTAATTTGGCTCATTACAGCTGAGGTTAACTCGGTTTATTTAGTCTACTTTATGCAAACTACTTTGCGTGAAACAGCCGTATTTTATGGCATTATGCAATATTAATTATTAATGTACAAGGTCTTTAAATGGCTCTTGTTAGTAAGAATTGTTTATTAGATATACGTTGATATTGCTTTTAAATAATGTCTTAGCTGTTTGTAAATGGTAGAATTATTATAATACAAAAAGACATAAGACTAGATTATATTTTACACAAATAATAGTGTTTTTACTCTTGTTGTTCCAGTGTTTTGCTCAGAATAATGTTAAACAATTTCTATTAAGCTGTATTTTTTCATATTGTATTCTGAAAGCAATTTACAATTTCCAAAATATCAGTTATGGGTACACTTATAAATTTGGAACCTTTAAATTATTATAAACCTTCGCGATTTAGCATCTTGAAGCAGCCTTTAGGATTATAATGAAAATAAATTATTGATGAATTTATATCGTATAAATAGACATACAATTGTGCTATTTTAAAACTAGATCTGTATTCAGATAGCTTATTTCATATTGAAACAGGTCGGCTTCCAAATTATTTTTAAAAGAGCATCTCTTCCTAAAGTCATTGTAATAAATCCTTTAATTTGTTATTTCTCTCATCCTACCGATTAGATTCACTGATATCAAATTTTAAATGTAATGGTAGCTTCAGGTTCTAATATATCTTTACCGAGAGAAAATATAATATCAACGAAACAGACGACTTGTGCCTGTCCTAATCTCAGAAATATGGTGAATTGCCCTTATGAAAGGAATAGTGGCGAGGACAAAGAACAGGTGTTATTGTGTTTATTTATATCTTTAATCCAATCCACCTAAACTATGAAGGTATTCCAAAACGAATTTCAGTCTTCTGTGGACATGAAATACACGATCACCTCTTACTGAAACTTATCATCTTTAACGTTCTTGTCTTGTATGATAGACAGCTTATGACAATGATGAGGCGAGTTAGTGTATCCTATGTGATAAAACGTCTATATATAAAGGTAGTGAAAGGAACAAAGAGATCAAACAAATTGAACAAGAAACAGACAAATAAACAAATAAGATTAGAAACAAACAAAGGAAATACCGACTTTGGTCTTTGTATTCATGATATCTAACTGTATTTTTTTATATATCAGTGCATTTATTTCATTAGAAAAACATTAGTATTTCCGATATTTGTGAGGTTGGTTATTTCCAGTTTTAGTGAGGTTGGTTATTTCCAGTATTAGTGAGGTTGGTTATTTCCAGTATTAGTGAGGTTGGTTATTTCCAGTATTAGTGGGGTTGGTTATTTCCAGTATTAGTGGGGTTGGTTATTTCCAGTATTAGTAAGGTTGGTAATAACTGACACCTTAAATTCTCATTGTTCACTTACGCTGGGATGAATAATGACATTCTGTCACTTAATTTAATTACACGACATTCCATAAACCATAGAAGTATTATCTGAAATTTAGAAATATGACCATATTTTGCTCTAATTCCTCTCAGTAACATCACCTTTATTAATATTAAATCTCTTAGACGTTATCGAAACACGTCACGTATATTATTTCTCTTCCTAGATTCATAGTCAGGGATGACACTAAATAATACACACCAATACATATTCATATAAAGTAATCAATTCTTCTTCACACCCGTATTTTATTAAACAAGATTTTGTTTCACTGGTGTCAAGAAAATATCCATATTTCACTATCAATATAAACAATATTATAATCTTAATACATAACTTATTTGGAATGTTTCATTGTTTATGTAACATTCACTAATTTTTCTCACCAATTAATAATAAATAATGAAACTAGTAAATATATTTCGATCATGTCTCAAAATGGTTTGTGCGTTACAATTTGATTATAGTATTTTATATAACAGTATTTTTCAAGTTGAATTGCTCTAAGGCGATTTACATTTATAACATGATAAAAACGTATTATAACCTCATATAGAACAAATACATTTACACGTAAATATACTGGTTTACATATTATAAATAGGACAAAATAGAATAAACGGGATGGACAGTGATGCTATTCCATTAAGTGCTTTGAATATATGAAACAGGATCTTGTACGGTAATCTGAAATGTACAGGAAGCGACTGCAGCTGGAGCACAGCGGGTAATGTATGGTCCTCTTTGCAGGTGCGTATAACAAGACGTGCAGGACTTTTAATAATAATGTATATTTACTAAATGACCTTTACTAGCAGGAGCCATTCAAAAGCGCTATGCAATGAAAGCCCAAGTGTATGTCTGTAAAAACTATATAAGTGATTTAAACTATAATTATTCAAGAGCCGACGGATTTCTAATATATCTGCCGGCGACCTGTTCCACAAAATGGGGGCTGCAACACTAAACGCACAATCACAATATGACTTGAGCCGAGGCAATGGCACCTGCAATCCTATCTGACTGGTTAGCCTGATATTTCGGAATAACTTTCCTGTGGACACCAATTCACACAGGTATTCAAGTGCCACGTCATTGATACATTTAAAAATTCTTAGTTAAATCTTAAAATAGATGCGCTATCTAACAGGTAATCAATGCAGTTTATGAAGAATTGAGGTGATGTGATAAAAGTTTCGCTCCTTTGTCGTTATGCGAGCTACACTATTCTGAATTAGCTGAAGCCGGTTGATATTAAATATGGCATATAACAGGGAGTTACAATAGTCTATATGAGATGTAACAAATGCACGCTAACTAAAGTTACAACTGTTCCTTGTAGGAAGAACCCATTTAAACAGTAGATGTTCTTAAGATGATAGTATGCAGCACGCCATCCTGATGTGACACGTTCATACGTGTTAATATATTTGTCAAAAGATGTTGTGATGCCAAATATATTATATTTATTTTATTACCATTTAATCCTAGAAGACATCGGATCATCCATTGCCGAGACATTAGCTCATATTCAGGATTCAGAAATTTATACCGCCGTGTGTCATCAGCATACAAATGATATTTAACGTCATATCGCTAACCTATAATCCCAAGAGGAATGGTATATATTGTGAAAACTAGAGGACCAAGAACTGAACTTTGTGGTAAACCACAATGTATATAACAATGTATATATATATATATATATATATATATATATATATATATATATATATATATATATATATATAAACAAAGTAAAAATAGTACAGTTGGAAAAGTATAAAGGCTTGGACTAAAATCTTGCATGTCTTATCATTTATATACCAACGAGTAAGCCCTATATATGTTCACACTATAAACTAACCTTCGTATTTTGACGGCAGTTAGATATCAAGGTAATTGATGTGATTTATAAGAGATTTACCAATACTATTGCTACTACTACTACTACTACTTCTATTACTACTATTATTACTGTTATTACTACTACTATGCTACTACTACTACTTCTGCTACTACTAGTATTAGTATTATTATTATTAGTAGTAGTAGTAGTATTAGTAGTAGTAGAAGTAATAGTAATAGTAATAGTAATAATAATAATAATAATAATAATAATATAAAGAACAAAAATAAGATTATTACATGTGTTCACTTAAACCAAAAAATACTTTATGACAGCCATACTAACAGACGTATAATTGTGCGGAGCTTCTAATATATAGATCCTAATACGCATAACATCTAACTTAAGACAAGTATCACTTGTTTTCAAGAGATCAATGATCTTCTTATTAATTTAGATCTTCTATACATACGAAATTGATTGATCACTCAAATCCGTGATGTCATCATTCTAATAATATATTATAACAAACAATACGTTCAATTTTATATAAAGTTATATCACAGGACATATTTACATAATATCCCATTTCAATTTAACATTATCCCAGATAAGACTCTGCGATAAATAGGATCAATTAAGGGTACTTAAATAGATGATTAAATATAGGGAAGTGGATAATATCATTTCTTCGATACCCCTTTACTCTGTCAATATGTTATTCCCATGTGTTCCGACACATTTGCTCCCTATTTCTGTCAATATGTTATTCCGATGTGTTCCGACACATTTGCTCCCTATTTCTGTCAATATGTTATTCCCATGTGTTCCGACACATTTGCTCCCTATTTCAATGTTCAGACTGAGTAATGGCCCAACAATAGTCCATTAATCTGATTTAGAGAAGTCCTATGAGAAATAGAATACATAATCTTTAAATATTGTATAGCATACTGCCTAGTTTTAGAAATTGAAACTGAGAACATATTATTTGGGTGTGTGTGTGTACGTGCATGCATGTATATATATATATATATATATATATATATATATATATATATGTGTGTGTGTGTGTGTGTGTGTGTGTGTGTGTGTGTGTGTGTGGTGCGTGTGTGTGTGTGTGTTGTGTGTGTGTTTTATAAAGGTAGTTAAGGCGCTGGCACAGGCGTTATACTTTCATTAAAACAACAATTAACTCCAAACTGATTTTTTTTTAAATATTTAATTGCAAGTATAATTAATTACCGGTAAAATTAGAGAAAAACGAAAGAAAAAAACAAATTTCTAAAATAATCCGGAAGAGGATAATCTAAATATAAAAAAAGAAACTATGATTAAAACAAAACCAGGCTTTGTGTCGAACACTACGGCCAAGAAAGATTAAGCCTAAAATGGAAAAATAAAATATTAATACACAGTATGAATAATGTATGAATAATATAAGCATAAATCAGAATAAATTCAGATTAATACTAATAGCAGCGATATAACACGACTCAACCCAATAGCAACGACCGGTTTCGACCTATTCAAGTCTTCATCAGGTTGCATAGAATGTCTAACGTTACCACATTGCTCGAGGTTTATATACACAATTTTCAACAAGAAAATAAACTCTTTATATATATATATATATATATATATATATATATATATATATATATATATATTAAATATGTGATCGTCAATTCTAAAACAAAACTGTTTCAACTAAAATAAATAAATATATGGGACTCCCCCTAATTTATTGACAACCATTTCTCAGTAAATAGTGACATTCAAACGTAGAAATAAAAGAATCTGGAATTTTTTAAGCAAAGTTTAGAAGCAAACGACATATATGTAATCTTAGTAGTATCTTCATTGATATACAAAAACATTATGAGAAAAACATGAATAATATTTATTTAGTTATTCTCTTTCTGATGAGTTAACATTGAGAAATGTGTTACACAAAATAATCATAAGATCTGTTGATTGCTATTTACACGAAGTCCATTATGGATAAATTTTACTCATTTGGGTTCATCATATTATATCAAATACCTTATAAATAGAAACATTAACTATTGGAGAGTTTCAATTTTCCCTAATACTCCAACTATTGGTTATATGGTATTTTTGAGTACACCATTTATCACATAATGCGAATACAGAAAGGTGTAGCTGATATATTAGAAAACACACGACGGTATGACCATTTCAGGGCACTTCGTCCTTAACTACAATTAGTACCAGTTAGACTGCGTATCGATTTACATATTTTGCCAACAACTCATAAATATGTTAATGACGTGACATCTGGATTATCCAGAAATCCCAGTTATATATTATACCTGGTACTCATGTCACAGCTCATGTCATATGGTTATAGTACAGTTACCATAACAGTTTCCACTATACGAATCTGTTTATAAATATTAGATGTATTAGAAGTAGCTCGTCTCTCAAAACATTAAACTTATTTCAAGGTTTTCAAAGTTTTCACCGGTAAATAAAACACACCCCCTTCGAATAGATCCTGCTGGTAAGTTCACTTTGTTAAATATTTGTTCTTATTTATTCTTATTATCTCAGTTCAGTATTTGATAACAGATATGTATATAATTTATGTTAATCCTGACGTTTATATTACATTCTCACCCCTCTGTATGATATCCTTGGTCATTTTGATGAACACATCTATGGAAAGAAGACCATGATCACTTCCTCTTTTTCATTTTATTTTTTTGACCTATCGTTTGAAAAGTCCTAATTGTGTACCATCTGATACGACTATCAAGTATAAATATTGTCTTATTTCAGAGTAATATTATTTGCGGCGTCGCAGCTGCGCTTTGGTGTGTTAATAGGGAATGAAAGCTGATATCTGCTAACAGCCTTTAGTGTCTTGTGGGAAATCGTTTATACACAAGTGATCAAACACAAGACTTACAAGCGGATTATCACTTAGTCGAAATAGATTTACAATTCGCGTTAACAACAACAGGAACAACAACAGAAACAGTAGAATAATCAGAATAATCATATATATATATATATATATATATATATATATATATATATATATATATATATATATATATATAATAGTAAGATTTTACTATCAGATAAATTTTCAACTCCAACTAAAACATTAATGAAGAAGTGTATATCTAATGATAATAAACTTTAGAGTACATCTTTAACATTCATTTTGAAATCTACATATAATAAAGAGCTTTCTTCTTAAATGTAAATAATCCATGGAAACACGACATCAAATAATTATATACAGATATGTGAGAAGAAGCACGACATAATATCATTAATCTTGGTGGCATCTGCTATGTAGCCATATCCTACAGAACCAATTAACAAGCAGTCATTTAAAATGTTATCTCTCGAGTAAAATATATTGTTCAGCTAAACAGCCACAAGGCAGATGCTATTAATGGCAGTCCTTGTCAGGCCATATTTTGCCGTGTCTTATCACCACCAGGTGCTTTGTCCTTCCGAAGTGGACCGAAAACCTTCTGTTAGGATCAGTCTTGAAGCGATAAAATAAACAATGTAGCGGCACATCTGCGCAAAACAGGATATACCAGCCCCTGATTATAATGCGTTGAAAAATGCTTAGTGTACCTGCCATCTGCCTGTCTCTATCTCTATGCGATGACCTTGAGTTTCGATTACATACTTACTTTACAGCGTCGCAAAGTGCTATGCTATGAAAGTCATATTGTGAAATAGTTTGGTAATAGCTGGAACACAACATCTTATGTCGTTGATGAGACATATATTGTAAATGCGTTAGTTAGAAGAATACTATTGAGTTTTTTATTTATAAATTTCATGACATCTAAGCTCGCGCAGAGGGCGCCATTTGAAAAACAATAAATAATATTAATAAGGGCAAAATCAAATACCTCAAAGGTCATTGAAAGAAAAGGCCTTTTAAAAGAAAATCTTAAAAGGCACAAATGCAATATAAACTATGTCAAAAATTTTGCCTTTCCAAATGATTTAAATACGTTATTATTACAAGAAATATTGTATTAAAGGGATATTTCTATTTTCGTAACTCATAAATCCTTCAGCCATATCACGTGTATTGAGCACATTATACAAATGTATATAATTTGTTTATTCAAGGCCTAGGGATTTTTTCTTCTTTGCAATTTGCCTGATATTGTGTACTCATAAAACCCAGAATTATGATCAGCTCTCTAGTTAGTATACCGTATATTGCTGTCATTTATCTGATCATAATATGTACAGTAATTGATCATAGACAACGCTATCACTATTTGTGGTCATGTCTCAATACATAAGATGTGAAAAGCTGAAAGCAGACTTATTGATTAAATCCTGAGGTTAATTCCTTCACTCTAACCATTAAGATGTCATTTATATTTGTATGAGTTGTATATCTCATACATAACACTTATGATCCAATCTGAGTCGGGGTATATTACAACAAGATATTTTATTTTGTACTTTAGTTCGTTAACTTTGGAGGCCATTTGGCCAAGTTATTATAACTTGTGAACGGAAGTAGGCGAAATCATATCACGCCACTTCCACCTGTTAGACAGCATATCCATTTCCAGACTTTATTAATAACTTATAAATCTATTCATGATATGGCACCAGAATACCTGTGTGAAATGGTGTTCATTAGGAAGTCATCCCGAAAATTCAGGTCATCCAGTCAGATACTACTATGGCAGGTGCGAGTGTCTTGGCTCCAGTCAGATGGTGATTGTGCGTTTAGTGTTGCTAAGTTATTATCTTTTAAATCATTACAGGGTTTTTACAGACATATTATTTGGGGTATTATTATATTACATGTTATTTGTACAGGGTCGTCGAATGGCTCCTGCTAGTAAAGGCGCTTTATTAAATATACATTATTATTATTATTATTATTATTATTATAAATCGACAACATTGAATGTCTTCATACATTTTTAATACATGAAGTCTTTAAATTGTTCCTGCTAGTAAATATATTTATTAAATCATTGTAAATCATGATATAGTTAACTCGCCAAAGGAACTAAGACTAGATAATAAGTGATAAAACTGAAAAATACTTTTGAAATATTTAATTTCAGTCATAATTGAATTAGAATTTGCTACTTTTCTTTTAAGACTGAAAATATTTCATATAACAAATATAGATAAAAAATGGTAAGCTTAATCGAAAACTTCGAAATAGTTTGATGTAAAGAATTAAAACAAATAAACGGACCAAATAATGATAGACTAACCTATCAATACCTGCTTAACTGCACCTATTTATGATGGATTCTGAAGAAAGTCAAATATTTCTAATTTATTAGTTTGATGGAAAAAAACATAAACATTTGTATTCTTGCAGACTCATTATTTCCTAGCCTAAAATATGTAGTCACTTTAGTGATTCGTCATATTGAATCTGATACTAGGAACCTAATATGTTTCAGGATTGATTGTGTGTTAGACGCATGTATTTGTATATGTTATGTTTTATATTTTATGTATCTGTTACAGCGTAATACATAAATCGAGCGAGTGAGTATTTCGGTTAGCCTCATCTCAGGTTACACCTGGGTCTTGTCATCCAGTCATTACTGGCTGGGAAAGATCTAACAACAATGAACACTTTGAATAGATTCGCATTCAGAACGGGCGGCTTGCAACACACGGCTTTAATCACTGCCCAGTCCGGACGCCCATTTCAAATAAATCGACTAATTTAAAACGAATGTAATACAAATCCGATCAATATGAAGGCACGATGCTTTGTACTTCAATCATCGTTGTCCCCCCCCCCCCCATTTGTATTAATTGTAATACATCCACAACTCCAGGAGTTTCTCTTAGACTTTCTATTAAATTCAAGTTACGAACTTAATACGTGTTTTTGTTGCTAACCAATGATGCAAAATATATCTTTATTGGCGTAATTTCAGATGATGACCTTAGAATATAACCCAAATCACACTTCCTCTGCTGACGTCGTATTCCTTACCCCGTGCTTTACAGATCTAAGATTGTTTGTGGCTATAAGTGACCAATATAAGAAACATATTTTATTAGGTTTATTTATCCCCGTAACGTAACGTAACGCTGCCAATTAACTATAACATATAAACAGTATAATTTATTTTGGTAATAAGTGCATTATCGCATAGAATTGCATACGGTTGCAATTAACTAAAGGACACATTATGGGTTATATAGTCTGCTGTCCCATTTCATAGTGACCTAAAATCATATTTTTGGAAAGTTGTTCCTAACATAATACACAATTAATTTACGCTATATAATCTCCTTATTAATGCTTCTATGAAACAAGGCCAAAAGTAAAAATATATATATATATATATATATATATATATATATATATATATATATCAGATAATGCATTTACCGTAAGAAGAATAGTGATATCCATTCTCATATTGCACTTACAAGAAAAATAGATTTCTATAAAGATATGAAGTATTGGATTTAATGTCGTAATGATACCGTAGTTTTCCCAGAATTATGAATCAGATTATTTATAAAAATATTAAATCAGATAGATATCAACGAGACACATTACATAATATGTATTTGAAAAGATTCACATTAAATAATATACGTTAATATATATTCTAATAAGGTAATCAATTAATTGCGTATATAATGCTATACTACAATGATCCATCCTATACTACTACTACTATTATTATTATTACTGCTACTAATACTATTACTACTGCTATTACTACTACTACTACTACTATTAATATTACTACTATTACTACTACTACTATTATTAGTACTTCTTTTGTTGTTATTACTACTACTACTACTACTACTACTACTACTATTGCCACTACTACTGTTACTATTACTACGACTACTACTTCTACTACTACTACTACTACTACTACTAATACTACTACTACTACTACTACTACTACTACTACTACTACTATTACTGCTATTTTGCAGTTACTACTACTACTACACTAGTACTACTACTACTACTACTACTAATAATAATAATAATAATAGTAATAATAATAATAATAATAATACAAATAATAATAATAGGATTACTCCACTTCATTTTTAGTTTAGTCATAGTGTATTTAACATTGCCAAAATAATAGACCGTACAAAATCGAACAACTGTTTATTCTCAAAATAATAATTCATCTCTACACTGATTTCAAATGTTGAATAGTCAATTTCCTAACACTGTAGCGAGTATTATCAAAGGTTATCTCTCGATATTTACATCGCGGCTTCATGATTTGTAAGAAGTTTGGTTTATTGAGTTTGTGTTCCAAGACTGACTTCAATTAACTCCATGAATGTATATGAATATTCAAATATGCAACTAGAGGTGATGATGATGATGATTGATGTTTTACGGCCACTTTTGTGCACACGGTAGGCTAAATGGGCCGAGCGACATCCAAAGGTAATGAGACGAAGTCAAAGACGAAACAACCTTCAGATATGCCCACGCCGGGATTCGAACACGGGTGGTAGTGATCTGTGGTCCAGCACGCTACCGCTAGACCACGGAGGCGCCCTATGCAACTAGAGGTGAAGTTACGACTTTGCTAATCTTGAATTAGATAAGTAATCTTCTGTACTAGGTTGGACAGTTTTGGTTGGCAATCATCTGTGACTGCTACTTATATCAGTGCTAAGTTAAGGTGTAGTAAAGGGATGTAGTCCAAGTGTGACAGGAAAACCGAACTGGCAGAAACTTTAAGTATACTAAATATATTAAATCAACTACTGCCAGCCAGAAAGCAAGTGCTTATCGAAATAAATATGGTATAAATATTTGCAGCATTATTTCGTTAACTAACAGTGAGAGATCGAAGACTTCATCTAATGGCAAGTGAATTATCAATACAGTGTCACCTGATCTTAGATCTAACAATATTACAGACTCTTTATATGACGACCAGAAGGTTGACATCCCTAAATCAGTATAGTATATAAATATTCAATCCACGAAGAATAAAGCTACCTGTGGCAGTTTACGTTCTATCGCAAAGCATTGAAATGTGACTCGCAGCTGACAATCGTAAGCTTAGAATCAACGAGTTAACTCATACAGCATAGGAATCTTTGAATATATTGCTAGTAAATTTGGAGAATGTGGTGGTGCTATTGATATACTGTACAGGTCTGGATTGGCTGATATTATGATTAAGTCCGAGACAAGTGCTCTGATTAGCTTAAAAGAAACTTCGGAGCTAAGCAGAGAGGACCTCGCGCCAAACTTTCTTAATTATGCACTTCGAAATATACATATACTCTGTAAATATGAACACAGTTTTATTTGTTTCGATTTTATAAAGATAGAGGAATGCAAAACATATCAAGAGACACTCCTCAAAGTAAAAACGAACATTGGTGGGAAGTTAGAATCTTCAACACTGCGAGTCACCATACCTCCATTGCTTAAGATATCTGGGTTGGATAAGGAAGGTATCAAGATTAGTAGACCTGTATTAAACCTTTCCTTATCTCAAACGTATTGAAAAGAGAGTAGCACGACGTTCAGAGGAGCTCATAGACCATGGTAACTTCCTTGGCTTTCATCAGTTTGCTTGTCATGGAGGTCAGAGCGATATATATGTAGTTAATGATGAAGGATCCATGGCTACATTAAATATGCTTGATTTATTAGGAGCCTCTGATGTGATCCATTATCCTAGCCTGTTGAAGTGCTTGGAATTTTCCTTTAGCATCATGGAAATGGCCTTAACCTTGCTAACGTCATAATTCACCGCCAGTGTCGGTGTGTTTCAGTCGTACCATAGGTTAGCCTTCATTGTAGTGTACCATAGGGACCATTGTGAGACCACATAATTACTTTGAGTATGCTTACCCAGTTTTTGAAATTATTAAATGGCATGACATTATCGTTGTTATGCAATATGATGTAAAGGATGATACCGTATTCATTATATTCTCATCTACGCTACACGTGAAGAAAACTGAGAATCTTCGCATTAAGATAGGATCAAGTTATATAACTTCTTCCATGCCCGTGAGAAATCTAGAGCTTATATAGATACATTATATATTTAAGTCTTGCTATCGTCAAATAAGAATCATAAGGCATAGTAAATACAGGAATGATGAAACATGCAAGACTTGATTAATTCTCTACTGAACTATGGCAATCCATTGTTATGTACTATCAAAACCGCTCTGACAAACAGCTTACAGCGGGTCGAAAACTGTACTGCACACCTAATGTGTTCCAATTGCTTAATATGTATATATATATATATATATATATATATATATATATATATATATATATATATATATATATATATATATATATATAATTTGGCTTCGTTGCAACTCTAAGACCAATTTACTGCAATGCCATAAAGAAGTAAACTAACCGCCAAGTCAATACAAACACGGACCACAGAGGTAGTAGCATTATCGGTAGATGCTTATAACTTATAATATGTGTATCAATGACAATTTAACAAGCACTAATCTTTATGGCTGTGCTAAGATACAACATAAGTAAAATAATTGAGCCACATAAATAACATTTCTACCAACACCAATTAATAATAAATAACCCGTTTAAAATATGTATTAAACATTTTGGGTTTGCTGGTTGGACTATGATTTTAAGGCAGTCAATGTTATTTCCAGGGAACATGTGGATGATTGAGGGTATTTAGTTGTTTGCCTATGTATCAGCTTTCCTAAATGTTCTTGCTATTTTTCTTTTGTTTAGTCAAATGTATATTATTAAGATTATTCCATATTAATTGGCATACATTAAATCCTTCACGATATCAAATGGAGTTTATATATATATATATATATATATATATATATATATATATATATATATATGAGAGAGAGAGAGAGAGAGAGAGAGAGAGAGAGAGAGAGATGTAGATAGATAGATAGATAGATAGATAGATAGATAGATAGATAGATAGATAGATAGATAGATAAATAGATTGATAGATAGATAGATAGATAGATAGATAGATAGATAGATAGATATATAGATAGATAGATAGATAGATAGATATATGTGTATGTATTTTTATATATACATAACATTCTATATAACACAATTATCCAAATATTAAGCTATCAGAAGAATGAGCTGTTGGAGTAAGGATCAATTGTACGATTCCCCGTCTTTTTTCCCGACTTTATATTTAGGTATTCAGATGATTGTTATTAACATAAAACCTGATTTAGGAGAGGAAAATAGGAACATGCATGACCTTCTATGATATCCTCTATATAAAACTACATTAGTTTTGATTCAAAGATATCAAACGGATGGCATAAGGGAATTCAGTGACTGACACTCAATCTCCATCTATCAAGAAGATCAAATGGTCTAATGGTCAACAGTTGATACAGGTGTTTAGATACCATGAAATTGATGGATTTATAAATTGTTAGTAAAATAATTAAATGGATATGCGGTCTAACAGGTAGCTACAAACAAGATGACAGCATTATGGACGACAAGTGATAATTAATATAAATTACGTTATCATGTGTATTAGTGTATTTTTTATTTGAGTCATATGTGTGTGTGAGAGGGGTGGCTTATGGTATATGTATATATATATATATATATATGTGTGTGTGTGTGTGTGTGTGTGTGTTTGTGTGTGTGTTTATGTGTATGCGTGTATGTGCTTGCGTGTGTGCGTGTGTGTGAGTGTGTGTGTGCACGCGTGCCTGTCTTATCTGTCTATATGTGTGCCTGTCTGTCTGGCTATGTGTCTGTTTTTCTGGCTATATGTCTGGCTATCTGTCTATTTCTAATGACCATTGCTGTATTTGACAGAATGGCTTGATGATTATTATTATCATCATCATCATGATTAGTAGTAGTAGAAGTAGTAGTAGTAGTAGTACTAGAAGTAGTAGTAGTAGTAGTAGTACTAGAAGTAGTAGTAGTAGTAGTAGTACTAGAAGTAGTAGTAGTAGTAGTAGAAATAAAAGTAGTAGTAGTAGTAGTAGTAGTACTAGAAGTAGTAGTAGTAGTAGTAGTACTAGAAGTAGTAGTAGTAGTAGTAGAAATAAAAGTAGTAGTAGTAGTAGTAGTAGTAGTAGAAGTAACAGTACTAGTAGTAGTAGTTGTAGTAGTAGTAGTTGTAGTAGTAGTAGTAGTAGTAGTAGTTTTAACAGTAGCAGTAGTATTATGATTAGCAATTGTAAACGATAAATGTTATATGTTCTTTGGTTTTCTAATACTGGTAATTATAATAATGGATACGAATTGAAGCGTTCTTACTAATAGGATCATTTATACGGCACTGTACTGAAAGACCATAAATAGTATACCTGTAAAACACAATGACAGATTTCAAGGATAAATTAACTTTTCTGTGAAAGCAACCTGTACCAGGATTGTTTTCAGAACAGATTTAAAATTGTGAATCACTCAATCTCCATCTATCAATAATATATTGGAATGGTCACCAGTTCATGCCGGTTATCAGCTATCATGAAAAGGTTACCTTTTTAGTAAAATATTAATATGAAAAGGCTGTCTAACGGGTAGGTAATGTAGGTCTTAAAGAATTAGGGTGATATTATAACTGAAGGCGAATAATGTTTGTAATAAGATATGACATATGAATGGGAGTTGCAATATTCCATACTAGCTGTAACAAAGATGTGGACTACGGTAACAACTTTATATTTTGTCAATAAAGGATTTAGACAGTGGGTGTATTTAAGATGGTAGTAAGCAGCTCGAGTTGCTGATGTCACATATTCATACATATTAATATATTTCCAAAATTAACACCTATATTTTTACTGACTCATTAGGGGTAAGGGAATATTTACCAATCTGTAATGCTGATTTTTTAGGGATTTAACATAGGGATATGTGTACATGGTCAAGCCCAGAGGACTAAAAGCTGAACTATGTGGTACAGCAGATACAAATTACACGACCATAGAGAGTATGCTATAAACAGACACAATATGGGAATGTTGTTCCATATAAAACTGAAACTATTCAAGTACTTTACATGAGAGACGAGCATGTCTTTCAAACTAGAGACAATTATATAATGGCAAACTGTATTAGATGCAACAGTCCAGAAGAACAAGTAATACTGACTTAAATTGATCAATTTATATCATGTTATAATATCATGTTTTACCGAGCCAAAATTGTTTCTATGCCGTGACCACTCTTATATGACTATTTTAGCGTTTCATTAAGGTTATTATTGAATATATTTTTTTCTAGACGGAAACCTACTGCCCCTTCGATAATTTATATAAAAGTATTAGAAACAAGTCTATAATTGTTTAGAATATTACATTCCAAATTGCAATTTTTATTAAGAGTTCTAGAAGTTTATTTTTCACGGATCTTGGGTAAACTCCTTGAGCCTTTTATGTATTAATTATCCTTGTAATTAGGCTTATCAGAACATCCTAAGACTTTTCCACACGTCATATAGGCATAGGCTCAACTGCACAGAAAAGGAAAACAGTCGATGACGTTTTAAGCAACTGGCTGATATCAGCCGCTGTAAGAGACTCAAATATATCCATGATGAACATGCAAGACCTTTCTACCAATGGCAAACCACAGGATTTATCCATGTCTTTTACTGGTGTTTAAACTGATATCATAAAGCTGGTAACTCCATATAGCAAAGAATAGGCGAACTTCGTACCCGGATTGAGATGACAGTTTGTATATAGTATGCGACAAGTGTCTAAACTTGTATTTGTATCAAAAGATATTCGAATATCTAGAGGGAAATCTGCTGAAGTCCTACATCAATTCTAACAATCTTGGCGAAACATTGCGCTCAACATATAAACTAGCCTCTTCCAATTCATCAGTGACATTTGTTATTTCAATTACAAATATTAAAGGTGTTATTTTGCCCATTCTGGATTTAGGTATAGCATTTGGTACTAACGTTAACACAAGGTTGTTTTACGCATTGCCACACCGGCTATGGAATAAGGGTGTGATACTAACGTGGCTAGAAATATATCTGCTTAGTCCGAGCCAATATGATATAATAGACACTATTGAAGCATGTGTTGATGATATTAGGATCGGCTAAAATATTAAAGATGAATGATGTTATTTTTTTCTTCATATTTGCTAGATTCCGTGCCAAAATACAAAACGTGTGCATCATAGTAGGTGCTATAGCTTATTAGTATACTGATACTCCACGGAAAGGTGGAATAATTGTGGATAAAAACTTGGCTAGGGATATTCATATTATACGTATAAGTTAGCTGCCTTATTTTAAATGGAGAATTGAGATTTAGCGTCGATGGAATGGTAAGACTGATATACATCTTTGTTACGACCAATCTTGACTATTGCAATTCCAAATATTAAAGTGTTCTTAAAACATCTGTCAAGAACCTTCAGCTGCTGGACAGTAGTCTATTAGATCTATTAGCCACAGGTAAATGTAGTTTCTTTTTGTTCTTTTTCCACCTCTTTATTCATTTCACGAACATTAGATACAGAAGCGTTACCATACAGGATACGAAGAGAATTTTGGCTAGTAGTTTTATATGATATATTTACACCAACTTACTAAATCATTGTTCTAAAGCCTCGTTTGACAGCAATGTTTGACAGCAATGTTTTGGCTCCTAATATTTCCTTGAATAAGTAGTAACCATAGGCAATTCTCTGTGACAGTGTATTCAATGTCCCCAAATTCTTTTCGAAGCACGTCCAGAATAGAAAGTCATAACTCATCTACAACAAGGATTTAGGTGAGTTATATTATGGATATAAACAAACAAAATGGCGTCTGTTCTTAATCCCGGTCACTCCGCCTGACATAAAGATGAAGTCCTTCATCTATAACATAATGAATCTAAAGACACCACGTTATATTGCTGATATGAGAATATATCGTGATGATCTGGCTATGTTGAGATTATGAGGTATCATAAAGCTCTGCTAATAAAGATAAATCAGAACCAGAGAAGCTAACATTGAATTGATAACTTTATTATTCTGAATCTAATCGTAAGAAAGAGATAAATACAAACTTTGTTTCTTTAAAAACCTTTTATTTGCTTAAGAGTTTAGGAGTCTGACCAAAGGTACACTGCTGTTTTCTCTCTTAATAAATACCACGTTTAAAAAACTAGATATCATAGAGTTGACAAATATATCTGTAAAATATACAACAAGGATTTGGGTGAGTTATATTACGGATATAAACAAACAAAATGGCGTCTGTTCTTTATCCCGGTCATTCCGCCTGACATAAAGATGAAGTCCTTCATCTATAAAATAATGAATCTAAGGACACCACGTTATATTGCTGATATGAGAATATATCGTGATGATCTGGCTAGATTAAGATTATGAGGTATCAGGACCATATATATATATATATATATATATATATATATATTATATATATATATATATATATATATATATATATATATATATATATTAACCAATACAATTTTATCACTAATATACTGATCAATAAGTTAGTGAACATTAAATTAGCGATCACTAATTTAGTGATGTTCGTCTTAATGTTCAGCTAGTTTTATAATAACTTGTGAAGAAAACAAATAATATTTTGTATTTCTATCTCTTTGACAGCTCTATTAATTAATTACAGGATTGATTCTGGCATCAGTTTTAATGTTAATGAAACCGAACTGCTTATGTACTGATTAGAAGCATTGCATTATAACGTTCATATAAAAAGGCACATATCTTTCCTTTTATAATTAACTTAACATGTGTTACTGTGTGACATAAATATATATATAAGGGACATAATATTTAACAACCGCGTCGTTGCTATTAGGAAATAATGTTTAAACGTTCTATTTTGATGTCATGCGTTTGCACATGATAGGCTAAACGAATCTAGCAACCTCGAATGGCAATGACGTCATGTGAAAAATAAAGCAACCATCTGGCAATTCCGGAAAGAGTTTTGAACCCAGACGCTATATATGTATTGACCAAGCACGTTAGGATATTGGCTACCCTCTTCTTGTAATAAATTCTAGTATCATCTCCCTATAAGTTGCTAACTACTGCTGTCGATAAGCTAGATTCAGTGGGGAAAAGATATTAGAATTGTTGATTTCTGTCTCAGTGATATCAGCATTTGACCTCAGCTGTCTATATATCGCACGGTATATTTGTCCGCTATGACCTTCCCTTTATTTATGGCCTGCTTTGAGCTTCCTTATATCGTCATTGTCCTCTAACTGTGAATGTCTATTCGACATATTTCAGATATGTAATTCTATTTCAAATATTGCTTACTTCCCACATTTTCCTTCTCGGTTATACGTTAGATGTCCGTGCACTTCCTGTGCAACTAAGTGAATTTCAGCTTACGAAGATACTGAATACGATTGGGTATATTCCAATCCTTCGCACAAAATAAACTCTGAAGTAAGGTTGACAATTTAATTTAGCTGATATAAAATGCAAATACGGCAAAGAACTTTCTTCTAGAGGCTAGATAGTATTAAAGCAGGGTTGGACACATTAAATACGTGTTCCTCTATCTTATCAGGAACTAAGCCTATGTTTTTACTTCGATGAATACTATAATAAAGGTAGAGATAGAGAATACAATAAGCAATGGTCATCTCTAACCAGATGGGCTTCACATCAAGAACTTATTCTACAAATTGCACTAAAATGGTAATTTTTCATATGTTTCGGAGTGTTATCTAACTTCATTCATTGTTGATAACTTAAAACAAATATCAAACATGGATAATAAATAATAAATATATTCTACTTTTACATTACATATGTAATTAGTGATTCCATATATAAAAAGTTATTTGGGAAGAGAAACAAACCTTCACATGTTTATGTAGAGATCGCGACTTATTTGTGTGCTATTCGAAGTAATAGCAGCACAATTTAAAAGAGATGTGACGAACCATTAATCTTGACTAAACTTTTTCCTTAAGTTATCCAGGTCAACCAATTACTATATTATAAAACAAACCTGTTCAAGTCGATCAATTGTGCATACTGGTATTAATTATCTCAACTTACACTAATATATTAAGATGTAGCAGTCATGACTGACACTGAGTGTATGTTTTACCAGGTCATGGTCTCCCGAGAATCGGGATTCCTGCCATTCTTCTGGTGGCCGATTGGTAACGTGGATAATGTTCCAGTGCAATACCGGTACATTTGTTTGGTGCGACCTCATCGCCAAGCTGTGCTAATTATGCTCTTCGACAAGCCATAGAAGTCAATCAGGAATACTTTGAGCCCGATATATGTTATAACGTTAGACATAGCTTTTATGTTGATGATTTCCTATGTTCTGTTGCTGCAGAAGAGGAAGCTGTTTACCTTATGAATGAGATCAGCTTTATGTGTAGTATGGGTGGGATTCATCTAACAAAGTGTATGTCGAGTAAAAAGCAGCCTGTAGCCTGTAGCCAGGGTCGTGGATAGGATCGGGAACTATATCGACATAAGTTACAGAAGTGGAATACGTGGTTTGCGTAAGCTTGCAATTCTTTCAATAACAAGATGCTTGAAGCCATCCTTATTTGGTGAGACAATCGGTGCCCAGCTACACCAATTTAGTGATGCTAGTGAAAATGGTTATGGAGTGACATCCTACATCCGACTAGTGAATGAGCAAACCCATATTAACTGCATGTTACTCATTAGTGTATCCCGAGTAATACCATTAAAGAAAAATGACCATTCCACGATTAGAACTTACTGCAGCCACAATAGCTGTTATGATGAGCCAAAGGTTGAGTGATGAGTTCAGGCTAAATGTCCGACAAGTGTTTTGGACGGATAGCATGACAGCTATTCGCTACATAGTAAATGAAACTACTCGATTCCTCACCTTTGTTGCAAATAGGATGTCGAGGATTCATGATAGTACCACAATGGAACAGTGGCAATATATAGAGGCTAAGTCAAACCCCGCAGACATAGCTTCAGAAGGTTCAAACACTGATAGTCTTTTAGAAGACGACCGGTGAATTCATGGGCCTACATTTTATCGAAACCAGAATCAGAGTGGCCAAAACAACCGGAAGGTATACATATGTTACAGATTCCACCATTATTTAGAACAAGCTTGATCATCAGCTGACCCAGATGAAATATCACTGTAAGCATAGATCAAATTAACAGATCAAGAAGATGAGACTACGATATGATACTTAGAGCTGAACATTTACGATCAAAAATGCACAAAGGCCACACTACTCGCCGAAATCCATGATTTGTATAACTCTACCAATGCTGCAGATAGTGTTAAAGTTACCAGCTCTCTCTACAAGTTGAACCCATTCCTTCATGATGGAGTCATTATAGTTGGTGGACGACCTTCATGATGCAATCTGCCATATTCTGCCAAGCATCAGATCCTAATTCCTAACAAGTCAGCCTTGACAAGAGTGATTTTACACCATGTTCATTGAACAGTTGGACATATGGGCAAAATTGCAATGACGTGTGAGCTTCGGAAGTCATTTTAGATCCCGCAAGTCGGTGTTTCTATCATGCCAATTGTTTCTCGTGTTACTTCCCGCAGATATAGAGCTTCAACTTGTACCCAGCAGATGTCAAATCTACCAGCTGAACGTGTAGTACCAAACAAGCCACCTTGTGCATACACTGGCATGGATTATTTCGGTCCTATACTGGTGAAGCGTGGTAGAGTGACGGGGAAAAGCTATGGAGTTATATTCACCTGTTTTTCGTCACGCGCAGTGCGCTTAGAGGTGGCCTATTCACTAGATATAGGTTTGTGTATAAATGCTATCAAAAGATTTCTATCTCACAGGGGTTCAGTAGAGACCATAAGATCTGACAATGGTACCAATCTTGTAGGAGCTGAGCGTGAACTACGATAGTTCATACAACAACGGAACCAATTCCAAATTGTTCAAGTCCTACAACAGCGATCCATCAAATGGGATTTAATCCCCCCCCCTTTTTCTTCTCATTTCGGAGGTGTATGTATGGGAAAGGTTAATTCGAAGTGTCCGAAAATGGATGTATTCACTTTTAGGTCAGACAAAAATGGCAACGCTCATCCAGAAACTTGGATAAAGGTGACATCGTTCTTGTGATTTATCAGCCACGTAGTGCTTCGACATCAACAAGGACAAAAAGGGATAAGTTAGAGTTTAGTAATTGGAAAACCTATTAAAGGGCTGGTGTGTATTGGCCCTTTTTCAATTTTTTTGTAATTTCTTGTTACCTACAGCAGTGTGGCAAATAGTTCTGCCGGATATTGCAGTAAAATGGACCATCGTGGTCGTTCGTGAATAGTCTGTAGAATTAGTCAAGGTTAATAGGCACACAGTGTGGTAATTTCAACTTATGTTGTTTGAATTAGTAACTTGAAGTTATGCATGTCCTAAAATCCTATTTTGTATATTAGTTGTAGTTTTCTAGGTGGAAATATTCGGTTGTACTTTTGCAAATAATGCTGATGCATGGTGCACTGGCAAACACATGTTGTCGTCACGCTTTACTGACGGTGTGATGTCTTATTACTTACTTGTGCCCGGTCAGTGTGCAAGGTTCAGTAGTCTAATGGACAGTGCCGTTGCGCCTCAATTTACAAATAAGATTTCAGTGACAGCCAGGGTTAATTTTTTTTCTTTTATTATTATTTTAATATATTGCGCGAGTTTAATTTAGTCCCCTTACCTGTATATTTCTTATGTTCACATTTATGTGTTATTAATTAAGCATGATATATTTCTAAAAATTAAATTGATTAAATGTGGTGTTTCAAATTAGGAATTAATGTTAAGAAAATATTAGAAGAAAATGTAATTGTGGTTTACATTGTAAAGTGTTATCGATTGTAATCTGTTATCTTCTTTCTTCATAGTTAATCGTCTAATGTCTATAATAAATTAGTGTTACATGAATAAACAGATGACGCATTAACTCAGCCATTATTACTTATTGATGAATGATTCTACAACAACATCACGGTAAAGATACAAACAAGATTTCAGGGTTATCCGTCTATATCAAGCACCTTCGAACCAGTTTATTAACAGGTTAAAAATCTGTGACATACGAAAGTAATCTGTTAATTGAAATTGAAAGACCAAAGAGATATTCAAGGCATTTTATCCAATATTAATTTTTTCTGAACTTGATTTAATTAAATTAGCAATGCTTTGTCTTTATTACTAATCAATCTTATATCAGACATGTGAAGAGATGTATTTAATAATTACAGAACTTTGAATACCTTACTCTAGGTGATTATTTAACACTAGATTTAATAGTTTATCAAGAATACAGTTGAATTGATATGGACTCTTCTTGAACGCCATACGTTATTCGGAACTCTTAGATTTATTGAATTCTGCCGAACTATATTTATAGGGATTTTCACGTTTTATTGGGTGGGTGGGGGGGGGTATAGCACACTCAAGTTAGTTGTTGAGGTCGATCTAAAATATCAATTCCGTATTGTCAGTGAAAATGGCAATTCTGAGAAGTACTTCACTTCTTCAGAATACTACATCTAAAACTGGAAATTTGTGTAAATGTTTTTAAGGGCAAGTTTTAAGGAAATTTGGAAAACAACAATAGAGTAATGTTACCTATACTCCCATGTCTGATCAAACCATCTTGATATTTATTAGTAAACCACGAATATCATTAACTATATTGCAAACATTTGAATACCTCTTCATCACCTCTCTAATAACTGACCCAGTATGAGTATCAACGGTACCTATCATCGCATTATTGATAGCTTCTGATAGCATTTATAGCTGTGTGAGTGTATTCGCTCAGCAGAATGGAATATAACACAGATACCGATAATCCGGAATTGTGAATATAAACTCTGATTTATTGAGCAGACCACTGAATCCAGATAAGCGACCTTTTCCGTTTATTTTATAGAGGATTTCAAGTTTATTTCAGCTAAGATGTTTCCTCGTTTTCCAGTACATTTGGTTAGATTTTAAATCATTTCCTGCCCATTATGCGGAATCGTACACACATTAAAGACATTCTACTTCTTTATATGGAAAACCCTAAAAGGTGTTTTTTGTTGTATACCATAGAATAAGAAGAACACTGTCCTTTAAGGTCGCTTTATATTAGATGATCATTAATTCCATTTCCTTTGAAGATAAAACATCAGAAGTTAGAAGACTACGAATATTTAAATATAAAGTCTCTGTCATTAGTATTAATCTCATGGTATATATATATATATATATATATATAATATATATATATATATATCATATAATATAAGAAAACGTTATGTATGAACAAGAATGTTCAATGTTAATTAAACAATTATGTGGTGAAAGAGATTCAGTTGGATTTAAAAGTCCATGGCAACGGTCATTCTTTTTACATCAAAACACAATTCACAGTTCATGAACAAAGTGTCTGTAAAAATAGGAAATACATCCACAATATGTGTGCGTAATCTAGGTGTCATGTTTGATTCCAACATGACAATGACACAACAAGTCGCCTCCATATACAGATCTGGATATGCACAACTGCGCAGCATTGGGCGTATCAGGCGTTACCTATCTAACGATGTTACTAACTCATTGGTGCATGGGCTTGTAATGTCGAGACTGGACTATTGTAATGCGCTCATCCATGGATTACTAGATACCATGATCAGTAAGCTGCAACGTGTACGGAACACGGTAGCTAGCATTGTGACTAAAACAGCTAGACATAATCATATCACACCTATGTTAAAGAAACTCCATTGGCTGCCAGTAAAATACCGTTCTCAGTTTAAACTTCTGGTCCACACGCATAATGCATTGCACGATCAATCTCTCGTGTATTTGATAGACAGGTTACCGATGTATACACCAGGCAGGACTCTAAGATCCCAGAATACACAACTATTGGTAGTACCTAAGATGCGGACCACAGCATATGGCAACAGATGTTTTAGTTATGCAGCACCAAGTCTCTGGAATGCACTGGCTACCGATATTAGAGAATCTAAGACAACAGAGACTTTTAAAACCTTTAAAAACACAATATTTTCTAGTTCATTATAGCCATTGAACAAATCTAGTCATTCTTAATAATGTGTATATATAACATGTTTATATTCTATTTTTTATCTTCTAGTTAATAGCAGTTCGATATATTGTTATATCAGTATATTATAACGATTTAATTTAGTTGATTAAGTTTATTTTATTTATCTTTTTGTATCATACTATTACGTCATAAAACATTAATCACCAGTATATTGTAATATTTTATTTTACATTTAATATATATTATTCCATGTTATTTTAACATTTTAAATTTATAAGTCTTGTATTGTAAAGCACTTTTGAACATGATATAGTTTATGAAAAGAGTGCTATATAAATATGGTACATAATAATAATAATAATAATTGGGTTTCGTTATTTCAGTGTTAAACCTAATTATTGGTATATGGATAAATAAAACATCAATTCAAACGATTAACATTTAACAAATTAGGAAGTGACAATAAATATCAAATACAAAAAAATACAACGGCAGTCATCCATCAATATACATATTATTTTGTATAATTGCACTATATCTATTGTATTTATGCATATGTAAATGGAAATTGAAAATGCATTTCAGTTAAAAAAACAAGTTCAGTTTGGAATGAATCATTTCTCGGCGACGAGGCTACATATATACATATTAGAATTATGATAATTACAATAACACAGTATATCATTCAGTAGGTTAATTAATACCTTGTGACAAATTAAAGTCTGCTCTAAATTGATATTAGTTATTACACAAAGAAACATTAGAGGCGAATATTAATACTTCAAATAACTTGCAGCTGGATAATTGGCTGGCAGAATATGCTTTAGTATTGTCTTTTCACCATAAATATGATAACATCAGGAGATAAAACACGTGCTTTATAATTCTATGTAAGAACGTTTTAGTATAATATGACTTGATATTGAATAAAGGCATCTGATCTGTTAAATTGAAGGAACTCCGTCAATATACCTTCGTTTACTTCCTCTGATATTATAATGTGCGTTATGACAGAGTGGCGTATTTCTAAATATTTCGTTTTCACATATTCCGTAATAATATTAAATCCAGGAAACTATCTATTTTAGTAAAGATTATTTCATGAAATATTGGACAATTGATTAAAGTGTATTTCTTGTTGATCTGGGAATCTCTTCTCTCGTGGATTTGTATACTATTACGTTGAATGAGCTTATTGAACTTCCAAGTTAGTGAGGATATACAAGATTGAAATAGACAGTAAAGGAACTGTGAATGGCTATGTATCACAATCGGTTTTTATGTTCAATACATACTGTTGAAGGTTAGCAATATTCTAATCAAAATTACCCCTTTTCAACCAAATCAGAGAGTTGCAATAAATATATCAAAGCATGCAACAGAAATCTGTCGATAATTTTCAGTGTTGCGAATAGTATACTACTTAAGAATTAGACTGTCCGTCTAAATATTATCCACTCAGACAAAGATATGGCTCTTTTTCTTTGTAATAACTTCTTCTGTCATAACATATCAAATGTACAAAATATGTTTCATTCCAGTATATAAACAAATGATATATTATTGGTAGAATGGCAAGCACCTTGATGATGGATGCATTTTGGCCTCTAACAGGAACTAATATAAGACAGTCTATGGAGAGATCATCTAATGTTGTCTGTCTAGTTCACCCTATGTCTACATGATTTGTGAAAGACTGTCAGAATATTCCGATAAGCCCAATAATATTCAATAGTAATCTTAAAGTGGTCACAGCAGAAAGCAGGGTTAATTCTGATTAAAAAGATGTCAGTGAGTCAATTAATCAAGGTTAACCAGTCTTACCTGTTATTGGCAGTGTGTAGGGTGTCTACTCTATCAGGTAGAGTACTTGATTTCAATTATATTTGGAACAATGATAACAATAATACATTTTATATAGAGCTCTATATAATTGGATTAAAATTACCCTAAAGCGCTTTACAGATAAACGAAGTAGTTAAACATGTACCAAGTATAGACTTTAAACATTATAAACAATTTTTTCTGTGCATTGTACTTTATCTCATAAAGATATTTTTATCTGGTGTACCGCAGGGTATAATATCTTAATCCATTGGTATTCTTAATGTCTCTTATGATAATTGCGCAACGATATGGCTTTTAATATCACTTATTTACCAATGACATACCATTTGATCCTGACAAAGAGTTAAATTCTCCGATTCTTTGAATAATTTAGAACTATCATATTTGCTGATATTTGGTCGCGAAAGGTTCAAACTCTTTCTAAAATTAAATGATTAAAAATGAATATTTTCTTTTTGGTTTCATCACATTTTATCAAATCTGTAAAATCACCAGCATCTGTGCAGTTCCCATTATACTTAATGGCTTGATAAACAAATATATGAGTTAGCTTTGACATATCTATTAATATGCATAAAATGTTAAATCAGTATACTGAGCTGCCAAATACTCTCTAAAGAAAATCTACCACATGAAAGCAGTCATTAGACAAGCAGCACTTGTTACTCTGATTCATTCTGTATGTACTCTTATAATGCATATCTAATAATAATATTAATAATCAATGGTCCAACTCGAATACTAAAAAATTGATTGAAAACATGATCGTGTCACCTCAATTCTTGAAAATCGACATTGGTTATCTGTTAGACAGCATACTAAGTTCAAGCTATTACTACCAACTTTGAAATCTATTAACGGACTTTGTACCTGAACCCGTGTCCATTAGGAAGTTTTTCCCCAAAAACTAAGAGCAAACAGCTACATTTGTTTCTAAAAACAATGTATACGGGCTCAGGTCATATCACGATTGTACATTTAATGCCGTAGCTCGCGTGAAATAATAGGAATGCATTGACTCGTGAAAAGTCTGTTCCAATAATTCCACTCTTAAGGGTTGCTTACACCAACAAATAATGATTCTCGTTCAAATATCGTATTGGTAATTTTATTCGCAGTTAACTTAATAATTAACGTCCAAAATATGAATCTTGTGATCTAAGCAGTGTTTTACTTAAATTAAATATTTCAATATAATTAATTAATGTCATTCCTTACTTGTCAGAACACTTACATAGATGTCGACTCAATTCGTCTCCGTTATGCGAAATTATTCAAGTAAGCAGAAGATTGAATCCTTTATATAGAGGTATCACATATAATGGCGGACGAAATCCTGAAACCTTATTTTGCATATATACCGTATTTAAAAATGATGTTGTCTGTCCTTCAGGGTTCCCCTTACATTATATTAGTATTAGCTTCATTTACTTTATATATAAAACATTATTATTAATCGTAATGGTCGAAATGGCAGTTATTTTACGTGGCTGGCAACATCTACTGAGGGTGAAGCGAATGGTCTGTAATTTACAACTTCGCCACGAAGACTAAATCTAGACAATTTACCATTTACAATAGATGACATATTAGTCGGAGAAATCTTAACCGGTTGCCTTTTTGAATGTAAAGCCCATCCTATTATAGTACCACAGCCGGGATTCGAACCTCCGACCTCCCGTATAGCCTGACTATGAGCAATAAAGTCCCACCCTCTAACCCATAAGGGCATAGAGGATATATATATATATATATATATATATATATATATATGTGTGTGTGTGTGTGTGTGTGTGTGTGTGTGTGTGTGTGTGTGTGTGTGTGTGTGTGTGTGTGCGTGCGTGTGTGTGTGTGTGTGTGTGTGTGTGTGTGTGTGTGTGTGTATGTGTGTGTGTGTTTGTAGGATTTTTGTTTTAAATAGTAAACTAAATTTAAACTGTTAAATATAATCAAATAGAAACAGTAAATTAAAGCCTTGATATCATGGCAAATTCATGTTTTCATTACAATAGCGTTCAATAGTATAGTATTGAAAAATACACTTGTAGTAATTAATGATTTGTTACTTATTACTTTATTTACAATAGGTATTATGTGTTTGAAGGCTACTGAATATGCAAAGAACCTTTAAATATATAATTATGTAAATTTGTCCATTTCAACATGACGGTCGTTTACAAGAAGACATTAGTTACATTGTATTTCAGGTTACTATTTAAATACTTTCCTCAGAACTTCTCTAAATCCAAATATTACTAATTAGAATATTACATCCATGTAAAATATGATTTCTTATGTTTAATTACATAAAAAAGGACGACCTTTATATATTGCACTGAGTCATAGTGTAACTAATAAGTATAAAATCTGAAACCTCTCCAACCATAATAGATATGATACAGAAATAACTAAGTAGGTTTTACGGCCCTATAAAATATTCCTGGTTTCCAGCGAGTTCAATATCACCAGGCGACCTATTTATTACAAAGCCTGATAGCTGATGCGAAGAAAGATATCTCTCCGTACATTGCCGTGCGGATTTATAGCACTCTCAACAGCCGAACAGACTCGCATAGAACCACTATCGAGGGTAACAGAAGTCTGTATTTGTATTTATTCTGAAGCACAGTAGGTTATATCACATCACATTTACATCACATGAATTATTCTGATATATGATCTTTATCTCCTCGTCTTCAAAGTCAGAAGCTGGATGCAATATCATCAAACATTTCAAACTAAGCAGAATATCTGGATTACTGCCCACATATCTGGTATTACTTAGGATATCAGAAATTATGATAATCTGGATACTTGTTGTTGAAGTTATACGACAAAAGCTCAGAAGACGCAAAATGTTAGACATTATCATTTCAATTACGCGCATTCAAGTGTCTGGTTAGCTATTTTTACTCGTGTTTCTATCTTTGTTGCATAGAAACATCATTCGACCTGGAATAACAGTGTGTTACTGGCACTAGGTTGTAAAGACTGGAAAGTGCCGATATACTAAAACACACACACGGAGAGAGAGGGGAGGAGAAAGATTTGCGCTTCATTGGGTTACATAAAGTAATTACTCTTCAAAAATTAGATTCTCCACAAGTATTTATGGTAGTTAAATGTCGGCCATAAACGTCCTCTCTAACCGTGGCCGCTTATTTATGTGATTTGCTCCATAAAAAGGAGACTATGCGTGTCAAATAAAGCTCACGGTCTGTGGACAAATCGGTTAAGCGTCACAAAGTTTGCTGCCCAATTAAATGTGAACAAATTTAAAACCTTTTTGTTCTAACATAGAATCAGTAAGGCGGCTGCTATGGAACTAACATTCAATACCTAGTAAATGTTTATCACGATAGATGCATTATAAACACTGGGATTAGTGTAACGACATTGTCTCTGAAATGATTTTGCGTGTATGCGTGTGGGTGCGTAGTGTGTGTGTGTGTGTGCGTTTTGTGTGTGTTACACGTACATGTGTGTCTCTGTGTGTGTGTTGTGTTTGGTGTGTTTGTGCGTGCGTGCGTGCGTGCGTACGTGTGTGCGTGCGTGCGTGCGTGCGTGCGTGCGTGCTTGCATGCGTGCATGCGTGCTTATATTTCTGCATTGGCCTATATTACTGAATGGAGTAGGTTATGTTCGCTCTCGAGTGTTGGATATGACTAAATAATTTACGTGTAATATATTTCAAACTCTTTTCGTTTTACTTGATACTGACAAATTCAATACAAGGGAACATTGCACAAATAATAACAGGTGAATGTGTCATCTTATTTGTCGCAGTAGTCTCGTTAGATAATTGTAAATCAATAGAATAATAGTGTGTATAGGTACACGATCATATAACGTACATTGATCACCAAAGAATACCTTTCGCTATACTTTTTAGTATGATGTATCTCTATAACATTGCAGTAAGGCACCCGGTAAATGAGCAGGCACCTTTAAGGATGACGGAAATTCCTGGAAGACCATTACTTCCATGGCACAGTAAGGCTCTACAGATTACCAAAAAACACGAAAGGTATTGAGAACTACTCTAAGTCGGAACCAGTTTAAATGTTCATTATGAAATGTTCAAGATTAGTTAGAATACAAGTTTAAAAAATTGTCTGTCACATACTAATACCATAATACCAAGATGTAACTATGCAAAAAAAATCAAGGTGTTGTCATAATGTTCAGAATAATATACCCTTTAGTATCTTGTGTAAGACAGAATATTTGAAGTTAAATATTGTCTGATAATTAACGAATCAAAATAATGAACTGTTAAATAACTGCGTAATAGTTAATTTCATAACAAATATAACATTAGATTGAATAAAAACAAAAGTTTACCAAATTTGTTATAAGAGAAATTTATGGTCTGATAACCTTCAGCTAATCATCGAAATAACAAAAGAAAACGTATTATACACTTGTATAATTTATTATTTATTACTTGTTGGTGTATTTATTAAGGTATTATATATTTGAAGCTTGCCGAATATTTAACTTTTTATCTTCTAACAAGGAGCTACCATGACTGTTGTTTCCTAAACAAATATATATAAATTGTTTTCAGATTTTTTTCTGAGAACTTCCTTAAATTCGAATGTCGTTAGTTAGAAGATTATAACAATGATCGTTTTGAATGTGTATATTAAAGTAGGGGGCTAACTAAACGAAAGGACCCTGTATCGCTATCTTCTCAAAATATTAATGATATAATCCCATCCTTGACATACTATTTAGTATAGAACATAACCAACAAAATGTCTAGAGGTTATAACAAACAGCATTTAGGTTGACAATTCTTTCGTTTCTGAGTTTTCGTTAATGATCCGAGATATTATGATATAATAAATATTCCATATTTTTAAGTCTACGCATAGCTTATTAGTATTTAAATAGTATTTTTGAGTACAAGAGTACAAGTTGTTATGAGGGGAATTAACTGGATAGTGGAATCAAAACCAACTCTAGCTGACCCAAAATAATAACTTAATAAAAAAATAAATTGATTTTAAGAATCGCACAATATATTTATTAACTTACTTCAAGTTTCATATTATCAAACAACTTATATTAGAGTCTGGGAAGTAATGCTCACAAAGTTTCTCACGATACATTGATATGTGATTGTGTGGTACCCGCAAAACGAACCAGTATCGGATCGCAGCAGACTCATTGGTATGTGGTTTTTGTTCAAAATCACCTAAACATGTTGGCACTCTTCTACTAAATACTTTGCATTTGTGTAACAATACTTTGCAGTGATATTTCGTTTAGATTCGGAAGGATATATATATATAACTAAATCTTAATATGAAGATTTCTACATTTCTTTATTTTGTTTCTTGGATGCTGCTTTAAGGAAAACACAAGCAATTAAATATTATTCGCATTGAAATTGAATATGTTGCCGTTCTTCCAAATACCAGCAAGATTTCTCAAAACAATTATCACTGGGTTTTCATCCAAATAACAATGATATTTAAAATACTGATATTATTTTTGCCGAGATACAAACGTATCAAAGCACATGTCTGGTCCTCGATGCAAAATATGATCAAAGCAACTTAATAGTAGAGACATCATGAGTCTCAGTGAAGTCACTGTGCATTTTCGAAAAACTGTTTCTATTGATAAGCAGATTGATAAGTGTGATGGAGGTCAATGAGTTGCAAACGATCTTGTTTAGATATTACTACTTCTTGTTCAACAGTTGTTTAGATGAAGAGATATATAGATACATTACAAAAAAT
The DNA here is from genome assembly GCA_025642065.1 of Paralvinella palmiformis. Classification (NCBI taxonomy): domain Eukaryota; kingdom Metazoa; phylum Annelida; class Polychaeta; order Terebellida; family Alvinellidae; genus Paralvinella; species Paralvinella palmiformis. The sequence goes on from JAODUP010000203.1 coordinate 495,332, forward strand.
CTCCATATCTTCTTTATTCAATCCTGAAATCTTAAACATAGGATTTATGGTAGCGTATTGCCAGGACAACAGATTATTGACTGTTCTACAGAACTATAATTTATAAATGGAGTTATCAGTGATAGAACTTCATTCATGTTTGTTTTCTCCAGAGGTCAACCGGACAGTTGATCTACAACATATGTATTATTATGACGCTGAATCTTTATCTCTTTGGCCTCAACAGCAGAAGCCGGACGGAATATCTCGAGAAATGTCACTAAGATAATATTTGTATTCATAGCCATATAAGTTGTATTACTTTGGATATTAGAAATTATGTTCGTTTGTATTACTACTGATAATAGAGAATGCTTATTTAAATACACTGGCTCCTAACATCCGGAATATTTTCCTTAAAGTTAATTGACTCATTGGCCATCGAAGAAAGGACCTCATAAAGCACAATGTTCTCTTTATCCCATGGGATACGGAAATATCGATCCTTTAGTGGTTTCCTATAAAGAAGTCCAGGTCTTTTTTGATCCCGTGTAATGGCCAGGAAATTATTTGAAATCCAGTTAGATGTACCGCAAAAGAGGGAATATATTGGCAAGAATAAAATTGAATTCCTCTTGAAATAAACGGGAAAACGTGGTTTCTCAGGATTTATTACTCTAGTGTGATTTATTCCACACTACAGAAACGCATTCACACACAGATACTCAGACACACACACACACACACACACACACACACAACATAGTTCTTTTAAGAAAATAGTTGATTAAGATATGTATATTCGGTGCACTATTTCAGTCTTTCGATTGACGTCTTTAAGGTGTTTAGCCTGGGAATCCCGCATTTAAATGACAGTAGCAGACACATTAGGCTCTTAAAGCATTATAAGTACTCCGGACAGGGGAATAGAACCGCTTCATCGCATCTAGAGCGGTAGCATTGGATACAGCTCGCATGGTTGGTGTGTTTTATATAACATTTTAATTGCATATACAACTCGTAGTATGTGGGTATAGAATTATCTCGTCTATGTCCAGTAATGTCGAGCTTGTACTATGACATTCAGGGCTAGCTCTAGTCTTCTTGTCTAACTAATATTTAAGCACGTTATTATAATAATAGTTTGAATAGGAGACATTAGCTCCGGCTTGAAACTGTTAATATATAGTTTTAACAGCACCCACGCTATGACGCCATAATGGCGTGTTTTAGCACGCATGTCAGTTATGTAATAGCAATAAAGCCACCAGTTTTAATAGTAGTCGCTTCATAACTCCTGTCTGTAGTACAGACTGACCTTTGAAGACGGTGATAATTGGGGTACCAAGTTTGTAAAGGGTTGTTTTGAAGAGATACATAGTAACTGAAACATTACTATAAATAGGGTTGCTTAGGCAATTAACATAAACAATCTCACACATGACGTGATCTGACTTGGGTGTGTTTCTCTTAGACACCACGACTCAAGGTGATGTCCTTAATAAGGGACTGGTGAGATATTAAACATGTCTAAGAATGAAAATTCGCCTCTCAGTATTCAATCCTGAGTTTAAATTAGCGATTCAAAATTGTCTCATTTTCCTATGCCCTATTCTACCCTGCTAAAAGCACACACACACACACACACACATATATATATATATATACTCTCACATACGCACACACATATATATACACATACATACATAGACACACACATACACATACTATGAAATTATAGTTTTGTCTTAGTACAGTCTTAATAATTATTATAAGAAAAGGTTCTTGTTTAAATTCTCTGAATATCGTATGAGTTCCACGAACTGTCATATGTATCGCTTTAGCTAAAATGTAATAATATGTCGTCATAATGTTGAGTCATGAATGATAGATAAATGTCATACATCACATGACATAACAATAATATTTTAATTTAACATTTCCAAAATTACATCAGCTATAGTTTTGATAAAAGAAACAGAAAAGCAACTACTATGTATTTATCTATTCACTTCTTTCAATACAGCTCCACCTGCGTGTATATGGCTGACTATCATCAACTGTATTCTTAATCCAGTTAATTTCTAATGTCATTGCTGTACACCCTCTCTTTAATGCTACATTTGGCATCGGAAACATTTGGCCTTATAAAGATGGTGACGTTCAAAAGAAGTCTGAACATTGTGCCTACCACTTTCATCGATCCGGTCTATTATGAAGCTATGATGTTGGCGATGAAAGTAAGACTTGAAATATTGGATAATAACTTCATTTAGTGACTATAGACAGCTTGTAGACTGTAAATGGATGGTGTTGCTGTAGATGGCTGATAGTGGCTGGTGGCTGAAAATGTTGGGTTTTTTTTCAATTGCGGCAAGATTTCAGGAACAATGCAGTAAGGAGCATTCTTCATGATGAGTAGAATGTCACCTTTTTCTGCTTCATTTGTTTCTTCACATCCGTAAGCCACTGTGTAAACGTCACTGATGTTATCCGTGTTTTGTTGTTTGCCGTGTATTCAGTTTAGTAATTTACGTTATGGTATACTTTTAACTAGCTTTTGATAAGCGTCTGATTGGCAAAGATAAAGAGGGACCTGTTATGTTTTGACTATAATCGAGTAACAAGGAGTATTATTAATAGGGTGCTATAATGGGCGGAATTCCGTTCTGGCGTTATAGAGAATGGCATAAAATTGAGGGTGCAGTGTATATACGTTGTCAGGGTAAATAGTTCTGTAAACGCCCAATTATTGATAAGTAAACTCTTGCTCATACAGTATCATTTTTCATAAGAAAATAGGTAATCATTAATTACTGTTCTTCCCCTCGCTTAGATAATGTGGCTGATAAATATTAGATACAAAAAAATAGTTCATTTCATTACTCCATTTTTAGGAGAAGAGTAAATTTATGAAACTCCTTTGAATATCTTGCTAAACTCATTTATTTATTACGTCATCAATTACTAATTCATTTATGAATATGTTTTAAAGGACTAAATTTTACTAAGCTAACAGTATCTTGTCGGGATCACGACAAAATTAGTGATTAATAAATTTATAAAATACTCGCCACTTTTTCTACTCCGGATGATATTATGAGCAACTGAATGCTGATATATAAATAGTTAATTTGGATTAAAACAAGCAGCAAATGATGATGCCCAAAATGTAAATTTCAACTTTCCATGTAGATCTCCGTATTAATCACAATTTGTTCTTAATAGAAAGTATAAAAAATATTAAAAGATTGGATGAATTATACATTACATTGTTTCTCACGAGATAAAACTGTGAACGGGTATTCAGTTTCTTAACCTTTCACTTTGCGTTAGCTGCAATGTTATAAGTCAGCTATATATAGCATCTTCTTTAATCCCCCGTTTCATTAAGGTAGATGACAGAAACATATGCGAATCACCCATGAATTAACGATTTTGATACAGCTGAATTAATTTGAAAGATTCTGAATCTGAATCTGGAACAGAACCTGCGATTGTAAATCCAGTTGTGAAGTTTATTCATGGAAGTCATATAACGCTTTACCAATGAAATCGATTTGATATAATAATATATAACATAGTAAAAAATATTTAGTTTGTGTTTTCATTTGTGTAGAAAGTTTACATTGCATCAATTAATTAGAATATTATGATACAATATTTAATTACTACACTACTACGACGTATATATATATATATATATATATATATATATATATATATATATATATATATATATATATATATATATATATATATATATTGAAAATTGTTGCAGATCTATTATAACAATATATTACAGCTAGAATTATGAACTGTGATTCAGTGACCTCTTCTGTTAGAGAGGTTATGACTCCTTACCCATTGTCATGTTGTGCGGGAGGTCAAAGGTTCGAAGCTCAGTCCTGGCACTACCGAAGGAGAAGTTATTCCATCCAGTCAGGCAACTGATATGGGTTTTTTTCTCTGCCGAATATGCCATCTATGTCATCATTGTATTTGCATAATATTCATGACAAACGTCTAGTATGTGCATAAGGCATAGAACAATCCACGTTGAAATATATGTTAATAAATCAGACTATACATAATGTCGGTGTTTCAAAAATGAAAACAAAAACGTTCGATGTTGCCATTGTCTAATTGTAGGTCGGATAATTACAACTACGTTGATTTATCTTCAAGACGTATTCTTTATTAACGAAAATAATCCTGTTCTGTAATCTCGTTGCCATCATCATAATACAGTTGATCATCATCATCATCATCATCATCATGATAACCACCACTAGTTCAACCACAATCAGCATCATTACCATCAGCAGCAGCAAGTTAATCAGGTCGTTATCGATTTGTTATTTTTGGATATACAAATAAAACAGATGTTTATTTCTCATTCTATACTAATGCATCTATTGACTGCACTAGTAGGATATGGAGGACTGCGATCAATAACATGACATAATCTGAATCGGAATGTGGTTTACATTAATTTGATTAAATATTATTGATTTTATGTGTGAATCTTGAAAAGAGTCACCTGATCGTTCGGCTGGTGTCTCTATTGAGGAAAATCTGCTGTGAAATATATACTGTCGAGTTTTGGGTAAAATGCCGAAACAGATTAATAAAATGTACTTTAATATGGATACTTAATTAATATTACTTTATCCATACCCATACTGATAGGTTCAAAACAGACACAAATGATATACGTTTCCACATACTAGGTTCATGGAGATATCGCCAATGTTGTAGGTTGTATTAACCAAATATTACCTTTAGGTCCCTCATTCAGTGAAGATTCGTAATATAAGATAACGATAAAGGTCGATAAACCTAACACAATATAAATATTATAATAATCATAAATATTTCCAAATATACCAGGACTCGGTGGAGAATAAGAATAAAATAAACAGATCACGAGACAAACATTTCAGGTGTCAACAAATATTTCATATTTACGACACGTACTATCTTGTGTGACGTAAATGTTTATGTCCCAATACTGTTGACAGAAGTAAACGTGATAATAAGAATGGGACAATAAGATGTAGTCTTCTTTTTTCTCTGGTAGCCGTAATGTGTTTAATTATGAATATTAATGGTCTTCCTTCGGACAGAGTACTCGTTGTGTTAAATAAATCACTGTCACTAATTTTCTGATAAAAACAAATCCCATTCGATTAAATGATGTGTAGTACTTATTCTAGTAATCGTATTGCTACGGTTACTTTAAAGAGATATCTCGCTACGATATATGAGTGTTAAGATAGACTTTGACTCAAACAAATACACTGAGGTGTCTAAGTCAACTAACACATCATATAACATATTACTAGTATTTATATGTCATTACAAATTCGCGTAAACATATAGCGTAACACACATTGCATGCATACAAGCAATTGCTTATAAATCATTAAACCATTGACCTATCCTCTTTTCTTTTACTTTGCCTATGACATGACATTTGATTATTCAAATCATTAAATATCATCAAATTAATGTTTTAATTGCGTTTACAAAATAGCTAGCATTAATATTTCCAAATAAAGTTTAATTCTTTAATGTAAATATTTAAAATGAAGACGATACCTTATAATGATATACAGCTACATATGAAAATACGTGATATATTACCATTGATCTGGGAAGCATTTCCCATGTAACTGTGCTATATAGTACATGCTAAGATAGTTGTCCTTTATATATATATATATATATATATATATATATATATATATATATATATATATATATATATATATATATATATATATATATATATATATATATATAGTTTATTTATAAAGCTAAATTCTAGCATGAATATAACATCAGACCCTACTTAAACAACCGCATAATTAAAACGCATGTTTATAAGCAAGGATACACCCTCTCGCGTATCAGATTCGCAAGCAAAGCATAGAAATAAATAATTGTGTTCCTTTCCCGTTATCAGGTTGCTTATACCATCGATTCTAATAGGATGTATTTATGTTTGTATAGATATGAAAGTAATAGATGTAAGGTGACAACTATTAGGACATATTTAGCAGGAACTATTTATATATCACTAAAGCGACCACGGAAATAGTCACACTATTTTACAAGAAGGTAGTGCGGCAATTTTATTGATAGCTCCCTGTATAAAACATTTGTATTAAGTAATTAATTGATATATTTTTTTCATCACCGTCGTAGTTGGGGTTCACTTTACATGACAACCTTGATTGGAACACAAGTTTACTTCCGATAGCTATATCATAGGCTACAAGTATTTGTTGTTAAAGGAAATCTATTAATTTATTAATTTCTCTTAAACATTTTTCTAGCTTCATTAATATTAGGCTATACACTTAAACCTAGTTTGTGGTCTTAATATATTTGTATTAGCAGAAGAATTTTGTGACCTTCTTATAAAATCAACGAGCGAGGTAACCATCGTGATGCTTATATCGGGAATATAGTCTGATGTCATTAGACTCAGTTGTTGATAGACGAAGGACAGTATTTAAGGGGGAGAGACCAGGATAAAGAACAGACCTTATTATGTTTGTTTATATCCATAATCTAATGATCCTAAATCCTTGTTGTAGGTGAGTTATAACATCCTATTATGGACTTAAACCGAGAAGAACTTCTGGAGACATACACTTTCACACTCTCACATAGAACTGGGTATCATCACCACTTACTGAACAGCGCCTTTTGAGTCTAACCATTGCTGCCAAATATGGCGGGAATCTTAACACAATATTAAATAAGGATTGGTCAGTAGTCGGTTGATATTCTGTATCATAATGCATCTATATGTGAACCTCGCGAGAAGAACATATAGGTTATAAACAGAATAACTAATTGGAAAATAAACAAATAAATTCAGAAACAAATAAACAAACAAATAAATTCAGAAACTAATAAACAAACAAATAAAATCAGAAACAAATAAATAAATTCAAAAAAAAATAAACAAACAAATAAATAGAGATTGTATTGCTTTGTATTTTAGTGTCATTGGTTTGTGATAATTAAATGTATTTATTGATATATCACTTAATTTATTTCACGAGAAAGGCATTTTAGTGAGAATGATCATGAGCGACAAATTTCAACGGCCACTTACCCGTAACGAATAATAATGCCATGTTACATACTAGAATTACAATTGATATAATTATACTATAAAGAATAGAAATATTACATTAAATTTTGAAATATTACCATGTTTTGTTTAGAGTCAACCCAGTGGTATCGTTTATTCCAAAATTAAATCAGGTACACTGAAAGAAGAATAAATTAAATGAATATTATATTTTGTGCTATTATTAAAATTAATTCATGAGACTTCTCTTGTAAAGGCGTATAATAGGGAGCACTTAGATTACAATGACTTCCATGACAGTTATCTGTTTTACATAAGACATTGCTGAGGCACTTGATGAGGGACCCATGACTGAATTTCTCATGCCTGCTTGATCTGCACCTTTTGATATAATCGATAATCTGATATTACTGAGATGTTTCGAATTTTCCTTTGACTTAAAAGTCGTACCTCGAAGATAGAACCCAGTGTATTTTAGTCGCGCATAACATATAACAAGATTCTTCATTTTGGCGTACCACAGGGATCCGTTTTAGGACCAGATATTGCGTTTATTCTTTAAGTAAACATTGACATTGCAGTGGTTCTTGATATGGGATCCACGATTTGTTATGCTTTATTGATCTGCAACGTTTGATGCAATTGATCATCTGATACCACTGAAATGTTTAGAAATTTCCTTTGACATCAAGTAAAAACCTTTTCTTGAGGTAAATTCGTACCTCACCCATGCAGGCCAGTGTGTTTCAGTCGTGGGTACAATATGACAAGATTTAGGTCTTCGGTTTAGAGTACCAAAGGGATCCGTTTTAGGACTAAAGAGTTACGTTATGTATATTAAATCAGTTTGTGAAGCTACTAAAAGGCATAAATATCATTGTTATGCCGATGATACGCAAGTATACATAACTTAAAAGCCATAAGATAAATTAGATTATATTTTATTTTCAAATGAAGCTTCTATTGAAATCGTAAGTATTTTGATGAACAACAACATGCCAGAATTAAGTAGGGTTGAGCAAGATTTGAAGAAACTGAAAATCTTTTCAGTAAGGTTGGACCCAGTTATTTAAATTCTTCCATCTCTATAAGTAATCTAGAAATTATATTAGGTAATACCCTAGGAATGGAGACGCAGATGAAATTTATATGCTAGTCCTGTTATTATCAACTAAGTGATATAAAACTTCTTCAGACGTACATAAACGATGAGACAAACAAGACTTTAAGCACATTAAATTTGTTGGAATTAACAATATTTTATAAGGGTCTGAAAATCCACTTATTTAAATAAACTTATTTGTAATATATAAGCCCAGTGTTTTTATATATAAAATGTATTTTTTCCTGCTATTTGAGCTTAGAACATCTTTTTCTTATGTTTTAAATATAAAGCACATTAGAGCAATTCAAGTTGAATAAGATGCTAATTAAATTATTATTATTATTATTAATTTATTTTATTGATTTTATTTAAAAAAACTATTATTATTAGTAGTATTATTATCCTCTATGTAAATACAAATTATCAAAAGTGTTAAACATTTATCATAGCTGAACTTTAGCACACCTTTTAGATCCAGTCATCAGCCATCATTCCATAAGAGATCAAATAAGAGGAAGACTAGATTACTTATACTATGACTAATTTTGGGAAAGGAAAACTTTGTACTCATTGGATTGAAAGTGGAGAAAGGCTGATATTTGAAAGTCTTTGTTGTCTTCCGGGAAATCATCCCTAAAAGCTCAATAAATCAAACACTGAATGTTTACCAGTGAGATATCAGTTATTAATTAATCTATGATTTTCATGGATCTTTTCATCGTAGTAATGGAGATGAGATTAAATCAAATACGGTAAGGATAAGCACATGACAGCAATTTGTTATTAATTGAAGATAGTGTCAACACCTCTTGATAACAACAACAACACAGCAAGAAAAAGAACAGCAGAGTAAATATAATATCTGCTGAGGATTATGAATTAGTTAATATTCTAGGAATACTCTCAGGTGTAAATAATAGTTCATATTTGATGGTTATGCTATTTTAACAGATAAATAGTTCTAACGACAGATAATAAATTGCTGTGGAGGTGTATTTGTAATAATAAAACACGCTACAGCACATCTTCAATATTCAACGTCAGATAACGATATCACTGTGTATATGAAAAATCGTGTTATTTACTGACAGATATGGGAGTATATACTATGTAACTATATCATACAACACATATTAAGACAGCAGTCTGTTAATATAAAGTCTCTGGGGTGATAGCATATATTTCCTTATAATAGAGACGGGAGGCTGAGAGTATTAGTGGAGCTGTTTATCCGCCCATCTGTTGCCATGTCTTCTCATCACCAGATGTTTTGCATTTGTTATTCGTGAACACTCATTTTCCCCTTAACACTATGAACGAAATTACTTTGGCACGAATCTATTTTGTGCCATAAAATGAATAATATAATAGCCCATCAACATTTAAGCAGGATACGGCAGTATCTGATTGTGCCGCTTGTTTGTTTACATCGTGTTACAAAATACTATTTAAAATATTTGACATCTATCCCTCCCTGTTTCTATTATTTCTTTTTTACTTTCAATTACGAATTGGCTTCACTACGATGCAACCTTTAACATTCTGAGAGCAATATAGTGAACTATTTTTGGTGAAATTGAATCATTATATATTACGTCGTTGATGATATACATATGATAAATTGGTTAGTCTCATCACACAATGATTTACACAATACCTAATCGACTGAGGGATGTTTAATTATAATTTTCACCTCATTACATTTGTAAGTCGCCTAGCCGATTTACACTATCTAGTGAACAGAAGTGAATCTAAAACGGAACATAGGATTTAATTATGCAATTTCAATGTACAATGCCCTCGAATGGTTATTATTTCAAGGATATTGTTTATAGAACTAAGAACTAAATCAAGAATGAAGTGTGTGTCTTTATTATATCTAACATTTCAAAAGGTGTCTACTTCATTTAAGGATACATACAGTAAATAACTATCTACTTATTTTGTTGTTTATCACCGATATTCTAGATTTGTTATATACAGTAAATAGACTCACCACTATTTCACAGAAAAAGTTATATATTTCACTTTGATATTTAGTCGTTTGTGACTGATATAATTTATGTCTTCTTTAGGAGAAGTTGAATTACTAACCTGATTATCAACAATTTTACTGTTATCAAATATTAGCATGTTAGTAAAGGCAGGAATCAACAAATAAATGATATGATAATTTTTTACATTATTTATATGTTCTCTCCATGTTAGGTGTTCATCAATTATGACTCCCAAATATATTTTGCTTTGCCGTTAAATTGACAGGTGAAATAATTAGTATATGTCGTTCTGATTTAACTTTGCAGCGGGGAGGTGAAGATTTGCATCCTCTTGTGAATGTCCACATAATTAAGTTGTCTGTAATATGCTAAGACTTTAGTTTTACTAAATAGTGCAGTATATGACATTCTCTGGTGATGCATGAACATTAAATGATCTTATTCTTGTGATCAATATGTGAGTAATATTTTCAACAACTACTGAGTTACATATGGCAGCACATTCCCCTCTTCCAAATCAATGTATATATTACATCTTGTTTTATTAATCTTGTATCCACGGAAAAAGTTATATATTTCACTTTGATATTTAGTCGTTTGTGACTGATATAATTTATGTCTTCTTTGAGAGAAGTTGAATTACTAACCTGATTATCAACAATTTTACTGTTATCAAATATTAGCACGTTAGTAAAGGCAGGAATCAACAAATAAATGATAACAATAAATCATAACAAATCATCGAATACCTTTTATTTGATCAATATCGGCAATAAGGTGTGATGTGTTGTACTGGAATGACCTTTATTGTAATATCAGAAATATCACAATCAGTAAAAGACAAGTCATTTACCTTGTTATATGTAAATAATTTAGTCATTTCGTTTTCTGTTTGGGAATTCTTGAATCATAAAAGTATTAGTTTTGTGATCATCAACTGAATAATGCTTTATTTGTTCATTATATACAATATAACATAGTATTGTAATAAAAATGATAGAAATTAAGAATTCTGAAAATTTGTAGATTTGAGGGTGTATAAGTTTGGTCACTTTAAACATGAATATACATACTAACTAGTTATAGATACTATCGAATGTCATGATGATCAGGGTTTGTTTTTATTGATGGAGTGTGTGCATTAAAATATGACCATTACCCTGACAATATGTTTTGGAATTATTTTAATTAACACATCTTTGTAAGATGACAGGGCTCCGCCCCACACTTCAACATAGTACATTAGGTATGGGTATATAAATACATAATATAGTGATATAAGTGTTGTAATATTTAGTAATTTTATAGCCTTGGACTATTTTATTTTTCACATTATTTATATGTTCTTTCCATGTTAGGTGTTCATCAATTATGACTCCCAAATATATTATATTGATCTAAATATCATAAAGTACTAACTTGCAAAATCCTTTGTTCATAGAAACAGTCATATTATCCAGATTGTCCCCGACAATAAAAACATTAGTGTCATCTGCAAATAATATTGGGAAAATATTATGAGACATATTAATAATATCATTAACTTATAATAGAAACAGAAGTGGTCCCAAGATTAACCCCTACGTAACCCGAGATAAAATTGTTTTAGCTTCTGAAACATTATCATGGAAAGAAACGAATTGTTTACGGTTTGTCAAATAGCTATTTATCCATGTATTTGTAACACCGCTAATACAATATTTATCAATAATGTCTGGTGACTGACAGCATCGAAAGCTTTACTAAAATCTAGGAACAAACCCATAAAACATCTGCCTTTGTCAATAGTGCTAATACTTACATCCACCAAGATGCATGTAAAATGTTTTTACGGAAGCCAAATAAGAACTTGTACAACACTTCGTCCTTATTAAAAAAAATCCAAGTTTGGATATGAACAATGTATAAGGTAATGCCGTCAAAAGCTCGCGATAAATCCATGGGTATCATGCATACAACCTTACCTTCATCAAGAGACATTTTGACATTTTCAGTTAATAAGAATTTGAATACAGTATTGAAATAACTAGTAAGTTGATTAACAATTTATCTTTCAAAAATCTTAGATATGCTTGGTAGAATGCATTCAGGTCTGTAATTTGATACATCTAATTTGTTGCCCTTTTGAAAACAGATCATATTTCTGCATATTTCAGTGCGTTAGGATATTTACCTCCATTTATGGACATGTTCATAAGTTTACAAACAGAATTGCATATAACATCAGAACTAAGTTTTAATAATTTTGATGATAGCAAGTCATAACATGTTGCCTTCTTACAATTTAATTTCTGTAAATGCAACCGTATCAACATGAATATTATGGAAGCATAAGTTATCAATGATATGCGTCGCTTCCTTCATCTTACGAATATTTTGGATACGATCATGGCATTCGTGTTTTACTGCGCAAGACACATCATCATTATGATTGACAGAATCATCTGGACCAATATGCAGACCCATATTTGTAAAAGATTCGTTAAAATGAGGCACACCTTCTTTTGGCTGAGTTACAATATTATCATCCTGCAATAAAATTATATTATCACTTTAGTTTATAGATTTATGACAGGTAGGCGACCAATAACAGAAGTATTAAAACATTTATTGCGCAACTACACATTCATACCTTCTTGTGCTAATTTAAAACAAGATTTCTTCCAATTTAATTCATTTTCACACCGATCACATCTTTTGTTAGAGAAAAGTTCAGGGGACGCACGGGTAAAGATATCAGCAAGACCAAACTCCTTCTGCAACTTGCTTTTGAGTAGGTAAAATATAATAAGGAAATGTCTGTAGAACGTAGTAAAGAGGTTCGACTTTGAACTTTCTAGATAGTAAATATCTTTTCTGACAAAGTCATATCTGCTAATTTAATAACAGCCTGAAGTTTACTTTCTATCAACATCTTAATTTGCTAGATTTTCTAAGGTTACAATAACCTAAGTAAATCAGTTACATAGCACCTTACGGCACAAATATATGGCGTTTTATAAATAATTTATAATAATTATTATTATTATAATATTAATAAGCATCAAGTATCTACTATGATTTATAAAAGAGTTAATAATTCATAGTATGCAGTTGATATTATGTTAACCCTGTTCCTGCTTTCGCTCTTAATGTAGATGTTAAGGTGAAGACTTAATACAATAATAATAATAATAATAATAATAATAATAATAATAATAATAATAATAATAATAAAAGTCCATTGTACATGTATTTATATATAAAATGTTTACAAATCAAAAGAATAACATCAGGCGAAATTTATGATTATGGTCGTGTGTTTCTGGTGTCTAAGATCAAATAATAAAATTGCACTGCAGTATTATAGTTATAAAGTATATAATTTATTAATATTTGTTTATTTATGTGTTGGTGAGTGAAAGCGTACGTGTTATCACTCGGGTCAGTTCGTGTGTGTGTGTGTGTGTGTGTGTGTGCATGTATGTGCAAGTGTGCATGCGTGCATGTATGCATGTGTTCGTGTGTGTGTGCGTTAGTGCGTGCGTGTATGCGTGCGTGTGTAAGCAAGCGTCTTGATCAGGAAAACAAACGTGTATTCGTATATGACATTAACCTATATAATTTTCTTAAACACAGAAATTGATACCTTATACGTTTGACAGTGTAGGTATCAACCCCCACATTAATTTCTGTATTGGATGGTTGCCTACATAGTTTGATCATTGTATACAGTTCTCGATGGACCAGCCTCTAACGTCCCTGTCTAGTTCTCCATATGCAAGTGTAATGTGGATCGATCATGAAGACTCCACCTCTTCGATGTGACATAGATTAATATGGTTTTTCGATCAATCTATACTCATGTGATGATACCGGAACTGATTATGTCGTATGGAGTTGCATATTCATGAGACGACCTTTACCGAAAGGGACCTTAACCAGGAGAATAATGGGTTTTTTTTCCGCACTACCTTCTTGTAAAATAGTGTGACTATTTCCGTGGTCGCTTTAGTGATATATAAATAGTTCCTGCTAAATATGTCCTAATAGTTGTCACCTTACATCTATTACTTTCATATCTATACAAACATAAATACATCCTATTAAAGAATCGATGGTATAAGCAACCTGATAACGGGAAAGGAACAAAATTATTTATTTCTATGCTTTGCTTGCGAATGTGGTACGCGAGAGGGTGTATCCTTGCTTATAAACATGCAGTTATTGCTTAGGATTGTAATTCATTATTTTCATGATATCTGCTATTAATCACGATATATCTATTACATACTGACATCGTTCTGAAAATTACATGCTTTTATAAATAAATACTTATGTGTAGATATTAATTGGTATTGGAAACAAATTCTAATATCTGGTTGAAAAGAGAAAATAAACATTTTGGGCGATTTCACTAGCCTCTTGTTTGAGGTGAGAGTAACCAATTACGTAACTATACTTAGTTAGGGGATACATTACTCGGAATGTTGACGAGCATTTATTCATCATTAATCTAGTCATGTTGGTCTAAAGTATTGTTAGTTAATTACAACATTTTAATTACATTCTACATTGATGCACTTATAGTACATGCCATGTTTTGGTATTTTGATCTGTTTCACTCTTTAAGAAGGACAATGTTTCCTTATTAATGGAATTGCATTATAACATTCGTACTAAAATAGCAGTATACAACTTTCCTTTATAATTGACTTAACATCTTTTACGCTATCACTTAATTAGATATATGATTCAAGATATTCAACGTCTATATCCTTCCTGTAAGAATTTTTTTTGAACCCAACCGCTATATGTCTTAAATCAAACCGTTTTAGGCCATGGGCCCCCTTGCTCCCTGTTAGAACTTTCAGTGCTATATTCCCGGAAGTTGTTAATCATTTCTGTAGATAGACTAGTGTCAACGGAAAGGGACATTATAATTGTTTACTTTTATCTCAGCCATACCCTCATTTGATCCAAATTGTCTATATATCAAATGTTATGTATGCCCTTTTGATCTTCCCTCTACGCAAGAAGTGGAACATGCAATAAACTGGCGCCACAACGAATACTTATGGCCGGCATTTGGCTTCCTTAAATCTTCATTATCTTCTCATTTTGAAGGCCTACTATCCCAGCAGCCACCATAAGTGTTGTAGATATGTGATAGTATTAGAAATATTATTTAATTTCGATGTTTTTGCTTCCTGTTTTATTTTCTTTACTAAGTGTTGCTTACAGAACCTTAGATTGTAGATTCATAGTATATAATATTCCGGCAATTCTATTTTGCAGTTTTATTTATGATATGGTTCCCTACCGTAGTCAGTTTGTTGCTGGACACCACCGGACACCACCGGACACCTCCGGACACCACCGGATACCACCGGACACTCATTGGTTTGTATACATTACAACCAAATTTGACCTTTCAGTCGTGTATATGTGTGGGGACACAGCCATTTAACACCAGACACTAAACATTGGGGTGAGTTTACTGTATAATGTGAATGGCTCAAAATGTCTGAAACTGATTATTCAACTAACCTTTGTAACGTTAAAGGTGAGGTGAAAAGTAATTTCACATTTCGAAATAAATATAACGTAACAAACAATTATTTTAATTCCTATCATTGTAACCGCCAGCCATCATATTTCCATTTAAATGTTCCCTAAATCCTTAATTTCGGAAATTTCACGAGCCATTGCTAGTGTGTATTATACTCGCTGGAGATTATCGTGTGACGTCATCTTTGCCAAACATCACGTACTGCCACGCTTTGTTTACAAGCGTCCCGACCAGTTGATAGACAAAATGTCAGATTCCGACGAAAGTTAAACATTTTCAGGGATATCAAGCCCTACAATTTTGAACAGCTTGCGCAAAATGGGTTCCAGACAGTATTAATTGTGACGAATTAGCTGCATCAAGTGCAGATGTGTATCTAGAGCAGCCACCTGTGCCGCCGAGACCTGGCCACTGGTCCACAACGAGAGTTGGATTGACGTGTATTTGTTTGTATTGATACGAGCTTAATTGGTAAGTCAGCCACAGTGGGCCTGAGTGAGAATATTTTCCTCTTCCTATCAAATATCGGCATTTAAAATAAAGCGATACGTGTGGGAAAAACGGGAGCCCGGTGGATAGATGGGGTCTCTCCCATATTTAGCCTAGACGGGAATGTGTTGCCCCCGGTGCAACACCTACTATTTTAATAGTTTAGTAGCGTCTACAATACATAACAAGCTTTGAGAAGACCTAAGTAAATTTTTTGCAAATAAGTGAATTGTTACTTTATTCACGAATGCACGAATTGGTGAATGTCCAATAGTTTGATCCCAAGAGTACCCTATTATCGCTCATACATACCCGTTTCTATTCAGTTTCTCCATCAGACTGCTGCTAGTTGGTTTCGGCTTAGTATTGCCCAGTTTGTCGAATGTGGTTGGAATGGCATCTTCTGTGAGCCTGACACTCTTCGTGTCATATCCAACTGATCGTGCCACGGACGGCGAAATAACGACGTTACGTTCCTCGAAGGAGTAAGTTGGCTTCCACCGCACCATATTCATGTTTCGCAGCTAATCGTGCAAACGAGCCTTGTTGTGTTCTTTTTTTTGGGGGGGGGGGCAATTAATGCATACCCAATTCACTCGCAGATCCATTTCCACAATTAAATGCGGCACAATACACCATTCTATACGTTTAATTACAATTTCGGCAATGTGAGATGCTAGCAAAGCAAATTTTAAAACCACTGTAACTTCATTTCTAGCATTAAATTATATCTCTGACTGAAATTGATATCAATAAATCACTCTGACATTTTGACTAATTTGGAAAACCCTTTCCTGTGACCGTTAATATGTTTGTGACCTATTATTTGTTGCAATGTATGTCAAAGGTGTCGTTTGACCTTTATATGGTTCATATTTTCGTTCATTTATTTATGCCTTTATATGTTCATTTATTTATTCATACATTTACGGATTTACCGGTTTACGTATTGACCTATCTTTTGATGACGTATCGGGAGTCGAATAAACACTTATAAATGTTGCTTATCATCAGTGTTTTACACATGAAGGAACCCCAGCCACCCCCTCCCCACCCAACACTCTTTTAAAATGTAATACTATCTACTCAAATTAAGTAAATATCAGTTTAGAATATTATTAATAAGACCAGGTATATTTCACTGTCTCACATATAGTGATAGATAAACGAAGAATCATACTGATGTAAGCTACAAAACAGAGTTTTATTATGTTTCGCGTCCCTATCAATCATTAATAATAATTGATAACGTAAAACAAATATTAATCTTGGATAAGAAATACCGCATAGATATTACTTTGACATTGCATATGCAAGTAACGCTTCGATTCATAAACAAATGCATAGGAAGAAGAACAAACACCAAATAAATAAACCCAATAAGTCTCAGTTGACAACATCTGTGTGTATGAACCACGAAATGTATATACGACCGCTGCAATAGTATTTAATTAAATAGTAAAAGTAAACATTAAAGCATATTTTGAATAGAACTAATAATTTGTACTAGCTACATTTGACCAATATCACTATAATAACCGAATTATGTAACCTGACAACAACAAATAAATGACAATTATAAAGATAATTTGCTAATTAAATCTACTCTTAGTAACATAAACATTTATGAAGTCGATATATGGATTATTTGTGTCAGGTGTTAGCCGGAAATGAACTCGTATTGTCATTATTAGCCAATCACGTCTTTACAGGGGTTAAATATTAGTATGTGGTATATAATAAAATAATATCCATGTAATGTTTTTAAACTTAAAACTTTTAATATTTACATTTAAAAACATTTTTGAATGCTTTATTGAAACATTATGAAACATCAGACACAGCTTATTCAAGATTAATTGACTAGATGTCATGGAACACATAATAGAAGCAAGAGGGTGTCGAATAATCTTGATGGTTTGAAGAGCTTTAACATTAAATCAGTCGACAGTTACCCAACTTGGCATGTGCAATATATGCGCAAAAATTATAATATAACAATAACCCAAAACTAATTTAATTTAACATGATTGGTGTGTTTGTATTACACTCTAGACCGATGTCAGTAAGTTACTAAATTCTAAACTATTCAGATTATAAATTTGTTTCCTGCCAATTATCAATGTTAACTAGATGGTCCGCCAATTCTATCCGATGTGAAATTTCTTATACCGTACTTAGTTCTGCACTTGGAAGATCAATTGTGGTACTAAGTTGAAGACTAGAACTTCAGGCAAACTCCACCCCAATAAGAAATCATAAGTCAATAATCAATACAAATATCGATAAAAATAACGTTGATAAGCTGGTATACAACAAACATAATTTAGATTTTCATATATAAGTTAACATTACAAGGTTGCGAATCGATCAGACTAATTAGTTATAGTTATATTAAACAGGTTTTATAAATGTTTAGTTTATGTATATGATTTAATGTTTGTCCTGCCTATAACTATGTAACGACAGGTGTATTAACTGACGTATTTCGATGATGTCCAGCTAATTTAATATTTATATAGAAGTCATAGTGCAAATCAATTAAATGGTTATATATATATATATATATATATATATATATATATATATATTTTATATATATATTGGGCGCCTCCCTGGTCTGTAGCTGGCCACAGATCACTACCACCCGTGTTCGAATCCCGACGTGAGCATATCTGAATGTTGTTTCGTCTTTCACTTCGTCTCATTACCTTTGGAAGTCGCTCGGCCCATTTAGCCTACCTTGTGCACAAAAGTGGCCGTAAACATCAATCATCATCATATATATATATATATATATATATATATATAGATTATATATAATACTTTTCATCTTTATGGAAGAGTGATATCACTTGTAAGCATAGTATGTGAGTGGATTTCATTGTTGTTCTAAGGATAAATGCACATTAAGAAATAACGTAAGCTAAATGTTGGCCTTAGATATCCACACTAAGATTAGTTACATATTTATCCGACTGATTTCAACAAATGCAGGTTATTTTGATTAAATAAAACAATGAATGTATCACATAATATAGCTACGATTCACAATCGTGAGGCACATAAGAACACTCAGAGAACGTTGACCAACTAGTTGATTCCAACTCTTGGAACAAGTTGTTCTAAGCTTCCCAGCAGATATGTGAGCAACTTACCGGCTCATAATTCAACTTTGGCAAATGATGATCGAACGTAATTCTCTCTGAAAGTGTATTCTATTCAACGCCCACAGTAGATCAGTATTATCTTAGGAATATATATATATATATATATATATATATATATATATATTGTAAAACGATGAATGTCACGATACTTCACTATTTAACATCACGGTGAACCTGATGTGATGATTTTCATCCCCATCAACCAGTACATGTGGCTTTACATCAAGAGCACAATCGTAGAGTTTCATATTTCAGTCAGATAATTGTTAAGACTCTCTAATGAAAGCTTATCATTTTAATCTGAAAAAGGCAATTTTCTATTACCGTTTGCATCCACTAGTCTGTTTAGATATATACTATATGTACTATTGTTTCTGTTTTGTAAAACAAATGTCAAACCTAAGACCGATCTGTTCTTTATTACATTACGTTCCAAAGTAAATATTTGTGTTAACGATTAATGATTAATGATAGATAATGACAGATAGAAGATAACGTCCAAAGTGTGATGAAACCGCCTTGATATTTGTTGATGAACTATGCATAAAATCAACTTCATCGAAAACATTTGAATACCTCTTCAGCATCTGTCTAATACCAGTCTTCGTAGGTGCATTACATATATACCTCATACCATTATTGTTTCTCCTTTAGATATGATCAATAACCATTTACAATGCCATGTGTGTCTCTGTTGACCTGAATATTTCCTGCTATGTTTCAAATAACTTCCTATGTCAATATCGTTCACACAATAAGGAAATATCTGAAGGATCGGTTCGTTTGTATATCTTTGGATTACGAGAACGCCGTGAGGTCCTTATCTACGATAGCCAAGAAGCCCATTTAGTTTCAAGAAAAATCGCCGGATGCTACTAGATGCTGATATACGTCCTGTAGTGTCAGTAGTAATCTGATTGGTTAAGTAAACAATAGGTAATGAGAGCAAACATTGACCGTGATATCAGACCTATTTCAAACCAGATTCCTTATTACACCAATATAAGAACGTTATGTCGTTATTATAACATATTTTACTGTATTAGCTTTGTTATGTATAGTGTAGAATCTGTTTTGTTGTCCTTTTGGTGCCCGCTATTAATTTGTGCGTCACTGTTTCGTGGATTTATGGTCCTGGGTGTGTTCTATTACCCCAACAAACATGTCCTTGAGTATTAAGCTGCGGATAGTTGTGTCAATAAAGGATAACAATAATATAGGGAAATTGTTGAATATATAGGTATTATAATATCTACATTTTCATTCGAGTATCAGAGATCTGCCAGAAATCCGATGTTCTTGATTATCGGTGAACGCGGATAGGCACATTACTTTAGATCTCAGCTTATCGGTGTATCAAAGGAGATCAGGCCTTAATATAAATATTTTCGATAAACGGGGTGATTACTGATTCTTTAGACAGCTTTGTTATAGGCTTCTACCAACCCATCAACTGATCCCTCATATTCACTCAGGTGTTGAGACGACTGTAAATCCTTAATAAATTGTCATTGTTTATGCAACGGTACTTTCTTCGTATGCAATCGGGCTTCTTCATATTAATAGTGAACAGTACAGCCAGATGATTGCCGAAGGTTTTATCTTTGTTGCTACTGAGACAATGTGCTCTATCTTCGTATTAATTCATATTAATCATCATTTGAGACTGTTGCTACTGAGACAAGGCTTGCATATAGATGGAACATCTACTATGGCGGAGATCGATGTATGAAATAAAGTAAGTTGCTTCTTTTGTGAGTTGCACCATTGTCGCGCTGAGTCAATCCATCGGAATCCAAAATACTGCACAATGTACGAGTTTCAACATGAGATATCCATATGTAAAATGAAATCACCACTTATTTAGATATCATATGGGATTTATTTTTGTTATTATTATTATTATTATTACTATTATTATCATCATTATTATTATCATCATTATCATCATCATCATCAGTATTTACCATGCAAACTTAATCACTATTCAGTTATTTATCAGTTTACGGTTAATTAATTAGTTGATGCATTATTTAGTATGTAGTTTGTATGCGGTATGTAGTTTCATATGTCTGTTGAAAAATAGCTCCTGGAAAGATGCCCAAAATTGTTAAGTTGATGAGAAATATCATTTCCTGAGATAATTGCCACAGGATATTTAACAAAAATAGGCTAATTGTTTTAATCCCAAAATATACTTAATGGATCGGTAACAATGCAATAATCCGAAGACAAATGGAAGGATTAAATACAAAACACTTTAAAAACAATTAACGTATTATTAGCAGCAACGGTTTTGTGTAGTTGATGTATAGCTTATTTACTTCATGACAATTTTGATATTCACTGAGAATATATTTGTAACGCCAACCTCGCTCAATATTTGAATAAAGCAGCTGACTAGAAAACGCAATCACTTTTTTTAACCTATTATAAATTCTCAAACACCCTTAACATTTAATATTAAAAATTTGAAACAATTTTATTAAAAAAATCCTAACATCCTGTCATTACTCGATACAGCAATTGAAATACTTACGGAATTAATTATCTACATCATAAAAAACGTCACTCAATCAGCGTTCAGCTACTTTTCAATCTATGAGGTGTTATCTTCTTAAATTACCTAAATAATGCAAGCGATTAATCAATATTACACCGAATCACAATATTGTATTTATTTTGCCATTACATAAAAATCATATCTTATATAGAATATTTCATTTCTTTCTTCACAGCTACACGTGCTTGATATTAATATGTCCTATTCAACAAATATAATACTAATCAACCTTTTTAAAAGATTACATATATTTACATATTTTATACAGGTTATTTGTTTTACTCGTGGTAAGCAGAGAACAGTCCTATTTATGAATAGATTATTAAAGTAATCAGGGTATTTATTACTCGTAGTATTGACAAAAAAGAGCTCTACATTTAAAACATAATTAAAATATGTTCTAAGCTCATATAGCACAAATACATTTTATAAATAAATACACTGGTTTATATATTATAAAGAGGCTAATTTAAATAAGTGGATCTTAAGAACTTTACAAACTATTATGATTTGGCAACTTATTCTACAGCCTAAGAGCTAATGTACAGAACAAATTCCCTCCGTATATTGCTGTATGGTTTGTTGGTACTGTCTAAAGTGAAAAAAACTCAGATCCCAGCATTTTCACTGCTATATACCCTTGGATCAGATTGCCTAGCTACGGTGCTACTGTTTCACCCAATACCTTAATTATGGGAAACAGGATCGTGTACTGTGATCTGAAGCGTACTGGAAGCCAGTACAGCTAGGAAAATAAATGGTGTTATATGTTCCCTTTTGTGGGTGCGTATCACCAGACAGCAGGACAGTTCTACACTCGCCTTTAGCAGTTTGTCAGGGAGAGGAATATAGTATACAACACTGAATCGCCATAGTCCAATCGAGAAATTAAAACGGATTGAACTAAATTGCTGGGTGTCTCATTATGTATGTACTTATGAACAAGTCCTATATTTCTTATTTTATAATAACAGGATTAACATATGTAATTCACTTACTTCTTCATTCCTAGAGTTTCATCCAATATAATCCCTAGATTACTTACAGACATGGAATAATTTATATAACTGCATCCTACCATAATGCAAATATTCTCAGTTTTATTCACATGTTGCGTTTCCTTATTCAATTTTAGCATTTTGCTGTTAATCTAAATACCTAAGGGTTCAATCCAAGTTTCAATTGAAACAAAAATATCATTCATTTAATCACATGGCTCTAAAGTTATGTATAGTTTCGTATCGTTGCCATAACAATAATATTTAATATTATGCCGTTTAATAACTTCACTAACTGATTTAATATACATAATGTAATTCTTTAGTCCTAAAACGGATCCCAAACCTGGAGAGCCATCAACAACTATACAAAAAAAGATCTTGTGAAGTAGGAAAGCTTCTCATAAGATCCAAGAGGACGTATTATTCAGACAAGATTGCGGAATGTGGGAACAGTAAAAAATGTCTGTTCAGAATCACTAAGAATTTGATGGGACATAAAGGAGAAATCAATCTGACAAGCTGTTCATCTGATTAGCACTTGGCCAACAAGTTTAGCGATTTCTTCATGAGGAACATTGTAACCATTATGGACGACATTGATAATCGCAAATCCCCAATAAGCGACGCTGTTGTGATGAGCGCTAATATTAAATTTGAAAGACAGCCTCTGACAAAACTTGCGCCTGCAACTCGAGACGAGGTACCTGATATTATCGTTAAGTCTGCCTCAAAATCTTGTGAACTAGACCCATTACCTACATACCTGTTGAAAGAACTGATGGAATACCTACTGCCTTCCTTTGATTACGGCTATTATAAACAAATCACTGGTGGAGTCAAGGTTCTGCTTCCTTTAAAAAAGGCCAATATTAGAACACTGCTGAAGAAGCCAAATCTGGATAAAGAGGAATTGAAAAATTACCGATCAGCGTCTAATGTGCCTTTCTTGTCGTGATCCTGGAGAAGCTAGTTGCCTAAGCGGTTGGATGACCCATTTGATTAGTCACAGACTGCATATAATCTTCAGTCAGCTTGCCGTACTGGTCTCTTTACAGAGACCGCGCTCTTGACAGTTCATCATGACATTGCAGAAGCCATAGACAGGAAGTATATGGCAGCATTAGTTCTGCTGGACTTGTCTACTGCTTTCGATGTGATAGATCACAAGAGCTGTAACTGACAAAATTTGCTCTACCACGGTTATGCAGATGATAGCCAGGTTTATAAGGCGATCATGCCCAAAACAACTTGGTCCGACGTTGCAAAGAAATTGGAAGCTCGTTTGACTGATATCAGTACTTGGATGAATGCAAACATGCTTAAGTTGAACGAGGAAAAGACAGAGCTCATTATATTTAACCCAAAACATCAGGTTGTGATAAATGAGGAATTACGACTTCAGGTAGGTAAGAATGCTGTTTCTGTAGCATCGTCAGTGAAAAACATAGGAGTATATTTTGATACATCCCTGACCAATTCGTAATATTAGTCATATCAGGCGGTACATCATATTGGATGCTTGCAAAACACTGGCACACGCCCCGATAACATCTCGGCTAGATTACGACAACGCTCTCTTGTATGGACTTCCAAGCACACTGATGACACGGATACAGAAAGTACAGAAATCTTCTGCCAGGTTAGTCACTCGCACTCACAAAAGAGAACATATAACACCAGTCTTGAACTTCCTGCATTGGGCTGGGCTCAGTACTTAGAGGAACTTGTCGTCCCGTATCAGCCGACAAGGTCTCTACGGTATGAGGCTGGAGCATTCTTAGCCGTACCAACAACACGTGGAGTGACATACGATAATAGATGTTTCAGAAAGGCTGCTGCAACCTTATGGAATAATCTTCCAGTAACCATCAGAAGGTGCAAGACCATTGATACATTCAAAAAGAAGATAAAAACTAATCGTTTTGTTTCAGCTTTTCCTAGCTGAATATATTATGTATTTGGCTGGAAAGAATTAGGTATTTTTAAAGATGTAAATATGTTATAGCCATATGAATTATTTATTGTCAAGCGCCTTAGAGTAACCTTTTTACAGGTTATATAGGGCGCTATGTAAATTTCGCATATTAGGTATTATTATTATCACTGTAGACATCAAACTGAAGACCTAATTATTGTCAATTTCATCCACGACTGAAACACGCTGCGGTTGGATCGGCGAGGTACGAATTTACCCAAGTTAAGGGTTTTTACTTGATGTCAAGGGAAATTTCTAAATGCTTCAGTGGTATCAGATGATCGATTACATAAAACGTTGCAGATCAATCAGAGCATAACAAATCATGGATCCTCTATCAAGAGCCTCTGCAATGTCACTCAGTACTTCGAAGAATGATTTCTACGATAAACCCACTGATAACTGTTATGGAGATCATTGTAGTCTAAGCGCTCTATTCTATACGGATTGACAAGAGAAGATTTACAAATAAAGCTATAGCATTAATTTCATGAATAGCACAAAATCTTAAAATAATTTAACTTATTCTTCTTTCAGTCAACCTGATTTAATATTGAAATAAATTATACCACTTGGGGACTCAAAACATGGTAATATTTATAAATTTAATGTAATATTTATATTCTTTATATCACAATTATAGGTGAATTGTAGGTGCAGTTTGTGACAGGGTAGCATTATTCTTCTGTGGTAAATGGACATTGAAAATATAAGATATCTGTCATGATCATCCTCACTATATCAACGAATATATTTAATTATCACGAACGCATGATGCTAAAATGTAAAGCAATAAAATCCTTATTTGTTTCTTTGTAAATTAATTGTGTTTGTTATTCTACGTTTAGAACCACCTAAATGTTATTTTCCTTGTACGAGGTTCACATCTAAACACATTATGACACAAGATGAGAACGGAATACTGACCGATAGTTAATTAATATGTTTACACCAATAGTCCAAAGCATCGTTTTAAGATCTCCACCATATTTGGCAGCAATGTTTAGGCCCAACGGGTGTCTTTTGATAATTGGTCATCATACGCGGTTCTATGTGAGAGTGTATTCAATGTCTCCAGAAGATTGAATATCTTTTCGATATGCATCCATAATAGGAAGTTATAACTCATCTACAACAAGGATTTAGGAGCGTTAGATTATGGACATAAACAAACTTAATAACTTTATCCTGGTCTCTCCTCCTTATATAATGTCCTCCATCTATGAACGACTGAGGCTAATGACATCACACACACACACACACACACACACACACACACACACACACACACACACAAACATATACACACACACACACACTATATATATATATATATATATATATATATATATATATATATATAATCCTGTTTCATACATTCAAAGTACTGAGCGGAAGAGCACCACTTTATCTAATCGATCTGATCCGAAAGTATATACAGGTGAAAATCCTACGATCTGAGTCCTATTCACTCTTGACAGTACCAAAATCCCACTCAGCAATATACGGAGAGAAATCCTTCCGATTACCAAGCTCCCAGGCTGTGGAATAAGTTACCAAACCAAATTAGAATTTCAGCAAGTAAAGAAATATTTGTTGTCAAATTGTTATATGAGTGCTATGAAAAGGCATACGGTTTTCTGAAATGTCACTACCATGAATAAACTTCACTGTTGGATTTACAATCACTGGTTCTATTCCAGTTTCAGATTCAGAATCTATCAAATTAATTCAGCTGTATCAAAATCGTTAATTCGCGGGTGATTTGCCATACTTCTGTCATCTACCTGAATGAAACGGGAAATTAAAGAACATGTTATATGTAGCTGACTTATAACATTGCACCTAACCCCAAGAGGAAGGTTAAGAAACTGAATATCCATTCACAGTTTTATCTCGTGAAAAACAATGACATGCATAATTCAACCAATGTTTTGATATGTGGTATATTCTATTATGGTTTTGTTAAGAATATATTGTGATTAATACGGAGATCTACTTGGAAAGTTGAAATTTACATATTGGGCATCATCACTCACTGGTTGTTTGAATCCTGATTAACTATTTATATATCGGCATTCAGTTGATCATAATATTATCTGGAGTATAAAAGTGGTGAGTATTTTAAACATTAATTAATGATTCATTTTGTCGTGTTTGTGATTAGGTACTGTTAGCTTAGTAAAATGTGTGAACTTAATCGTATGTAAATGTTTCTATACTACAAACAATATGTTGTGTTTCGATCTATTTGACAGCTGTACAAATTGATTGTACGTCAATGTTGGCACCAGTGTAAAAGTGTATGAAATCCAACTGCTTAGGACAGTGTTTCCTTATTAAACGTATTGCATTGCAAAGTTAATACCAACTTAACACGAGTTTATGTGTAATAAAATTAGATTCATAACATAGGAAATTCAGCATCTGAATGAATCTTTTAGAAGGTAATTCTTCAAATCAACATTTTACTGACTTTGTACCCCAATTACCACTGTCCTAAAAGGTCAGTCTGTACTGCAGACAGGAGTTATGAAGCGACTACTTTTAAAACTGGTGCCTTAATTGCTAATACATAATTGAGATTTGTGCTAAAACAGGCCATTATGGCGTCACAGCGTGGGTGCTGTTAAAACTATATATTAACAGTTTCAACCCAGATCTTATGTCTGTTGTACAAATTACATTTTTAATAAAGGTGCTTAAATGTTGTTTAGACAAGCAAACTGGCGCTAGTCTGGAGTGCGTGGGCGCGTGCATGTTTCAGTAGGGTGGACTAAATCACGATACTCTAAAGTAATAAATTCTGAGAAACGAATTTCCCGTTTATTTCAAGAGGAATTCAAGTTTATCCTCGCTTTCTGGTACATCTAACTGGATTTCAAATAATTTCCCGGCCATTACACGGGACCAAAAAAGAACCTGGACTTTTTTATACGAAACATCTAACGGATCATTATGTCCGTATCCTATGGGATAAAGAGAACTTTGTGCTTTACGAGGTTTTTACCTTCGATGGCCAATGAGTCCATTTACTTTGAGGAAAACATTCCGGATGTTAGTAAAACTCGTATATTTAAATAAACATTCTCTAGTATCAATAGTAATAAAAAACGTACATAATTTATAATATCCCAAGATGGTTATGGTGATGATGATGATGATGATGTCCATTCTAATATCCCAAGTAATACAACCTATATAGCTATGAATACAAATATTGTGTTTATTGACATATTTCACGAGATATTCCGTCCTGTTTCTGCTGTTGAGGTCAAAGATATAAAGATTCAGTGTCCAAATAATACATATGTTGTAGATGTATCGCTTGGTTGACTTCTAAATGAAATAGATGAATGAAGTTCTGACACTGGTAATTCCAATTATAAATTATAGTTCTATAGAACAGTCAATGATCTGTTGTTCTGGCAGTAGGATACCATCATTTCTATATTTAAGATATTCAGTATTGAATAAAGAAGATATAAATATTTATTTAATGTATTTATATATCCCTTCCTCTACACAATTGTTGAAAAATAAGTGCAATAGAATGATCTTCATTACACTTAACAGTCTGCTTATCAATAGAAACTGGTTTTTCGAAAGTGCAGAGTGACTTCCATTAGACACATGATCAAGGATATAACATTGGTATCACTAAAGTCCTTAGACCATATTTTGCATCGAGAGCCAAGCATTTACCTTGATACATTTGTACCACAACAAAGCTAATCAGTGTTTTAAATATCTTTGTTGTGTGGATCAAAATCCAGTGGTAATTGTTTTAAGAAAGTTTGAGGATATTTAGATGAACGGAAACATATTGAATTTTAATACAAATAATATTTACTTCCTCCTGCTCTCCTTAAAACAACATTCAAGAAAAATTAAAGAAATGTATAAATCTTCATATTTAGATTTATAAATATGCATTCTTCAGAATAAAAAAGAAATTTCACTGCAAAATATTGTTACACAAGCCAAAGTATTTAGTAGACGAGTGCCAATATATTTAGTTGATCTTGAACAAAAACGACATACCAGTGAGTCTGCTGCGAACCAATACTGGTTCGTTTTGCCGGTACTACACAATCACATACCAATGTATCGTGAGAAATCTTTGTGTGCATTACTTCCCAGACTCTAAAATAAGTTGTTTGATAATATGAAACTTGAAGTAATTCAAGAAATATATAGTACAATTCTTAAAAACTATTTATTTCTGTATTAAAGTATTGTGTTGGCTCAGCTAGAGCAGGTTTTGATTCCACTATCTAGCTATATCCCCTCATAGCAGCTTGTGATTAATAAAATACCATTAAAATACTATTAAACTAAACATACACTTAAAAATATGGAATATTTATTATATCATAATATTTCGGGTGATTAAAGAAAACACAGAAATCAATAAAAATCAGTCAAATTAAATGTTACAACCTCCAGACACATTTCCTGGTAATGTTATATACTAAATAATATGACAAGGATTAGTTATAAGAAGACTCCACGGTGCAAAATATGATAAGAATATCTTATATAAATGGGATTATGTCATTATTATATTGTGAAAGTAGCCATAACGGGCACTTTTGTTAATTTATTCCCCTTCAGCTCCGTGTTGGAACGTACAAATTTAAATAGTCACCAGGATTCAAATACAAAATACCTTGATAAATAACAGTAACAAGTAATAAATAATAAATTATGAAAGTGTATTCT
>JAODUP010000203.1:527500-529603 GCA_025642065.1 Paralvinella palmiformis
ACATATCATAAACTATTTTGACACCACAGTTTACATTCAACAGTAATTTTCTGTGGTCCAAAAGAAACCTGTATATAAAGCATTTCGACACCTCAGATGCTGACCTCAGCTTTATTCTGGGTTCGAATAACTGAATAAATCCTACCTATATGAACTGTGCTAATAGACGTCTGTCTGGTCTGCGTCTCAAGTTGTTCACTAACCTGAGGGAAATGTTAGGCTGTGTGTGTATGTGATACACAGAGAGAGAGAGAGAGAGAGAGAGAGAGAGAGAGAGATTGTACGAGTGCGTGTATGATAATGCCTATGTAACAAACGTAATATATCACAGTTGCCATACAATTGATATATTATGTTGTGCTGCAACTGCATAAGTTCCTATTATATTATTAGAAATTATCAATTGGAATGTTATTTAAAGTTAGATGCAGTAGAAGCAATTATTAGTATTCAAAACTAATTGACAGCTGTAATTTGGTAGACTTCTTCTATATTTAATTTTAGTGCTGACGACATCACAATGTATTTTTGGTTTATCTAGTGGCTCTAATCTAGTGGATCTAACTGCTTAGGACAGTGTTTTTCTTTATAGTGAAAAGTTAACCAAATCCTGACCACTTTTATTTTCAAACAGTTCAATGACGTTAACCAAAACCTGGTGCAATTGGTATTTGAGCGCTATGATCAAGTGTTACATGAGTTTGAAACTAAATCTAGGATTTCACCACATCATGACCACATTTTACCTAATACGGGCTGGTGAATACGTACTTTTCACCTAACCCTGGCCACCCTTTCTTTAACCTGATCATACTTAAATAAAGAGTCGTTCGTATACCCAACGATCATTCTATCAATGCAACCCATCTGTTATTTGAAGGTTAACGTGAGGAAGTAAACCGAAATATGTGTCTAGGAGAATGAAGTTAGTTTGATTTGGGCATGGAGTGATTGCTTTGCAGGCATGTGAAACACCGAATTTTAAAGATCTGCTACTGTAAATACCTGACCTAAGCTACTCATTTGGAACCTAAGATGGTAAATGGACAAGACCCTCTAAATCTAAGGTATTTAGTCCCTTGTTCATGACATTCTAGAGACTGAAGAACAAGCTGTTCGAAAAGGTATCGGAGTTCAAATATATGGAGAGCCCTGTTCCACCACCAAACGACGGACATATATGTTGATTGGTCTATGTATTGATCCCGTAGTCAGCATTTGAGAATCATTTTAAAGTTAAATCTAAATAACGAAATGATTGCTCCACAAAGATGGATTCGTTTCAACTCCTGGATAAAGAACATACACAACAGTCAACATTTAGGTTATAAAAGTACGGTCTTTTGTCATCTTATTCCAAGAATAGTTAACTGTTAACAAATGGTTTGTGTCACATGTCAAGTAGTAAATGCAAAACATTAATCAGGATGTCCATAAGCATAACATCTAATATAATCTCAACCATATATATTAAAGACTTCCCTTCATCAGCAATAACGGCTGCAATAACTGTTGTCACTTCCTTGTTTCCAGTTGACTTACTGTGGGCCTAGCCAGCACCTTCATTGACTTTAAACCAGGACAATTCCAGTTTCATCCATGTTCCAAATTTATGGCACCAAATTGTGCTTAATCGAGGTCAGACGAATTGTTTCTAAGTATGAATTAACAACCTCCCGTTACATACTCTAATGACGAACACCGCTGCCACAACTTATTATCAGGGTGTCGTTTCAGAATTCCACACCACGCTTATTTCATGGCTTTCCAGCTATGAAATTATCACCATACTTTTTCGCATACTGCCCAGCATATACCAAAACCTGTTTCTTGGCGAATTGTACACCCATGTCTGTCCGGTTACATGTATAGTCAAACAGTTTTCTCTCTTGTTAGTAAGTGAACCTGGACATCCTCCCGGATTCTTTAACCTGATCATACTTAAATAAAGAGTCGTTCGTATACCCAACGATCATTCTATCAATGCAACCCATCTGTTATTTGAAGGTTAACGTGAGGAAGTAAACCGAAACATGTGTCTAGGAGAATGAAGTTAGTTTGATTTGGGCATGGAGTGATTGCTTTGCAGGCATGTGAAACACC
>JAODUP010002039.1:0-18857 GCA_025642065.1 Paralvinella palmiformis
AATTATTTTACCTTTATGTTCGTGTTAAGGTTCGTGATATATTGCCAAATCACACACTATCTCAGGAAGCATCCTAGAAACACAGGTATCACTGAAGTTCAACTCTTAGACTGATTGTATGCAGCAGTGAAATTTGTCCGTTGGACCAAATGAACAACTGAATATATGACAATATGGATAAATACATGTATACTACATATATGACTGGTCATCTGAATGTAGACATGAATCACAATACACTATACGCATTGATTACGTGTAGGAACCAATACCTATAGTAATAATCATCGGTAAACGTGTTTCAAAGTGGATTTGGCTTCCGTTAATAAAACAATCATTGTGGCTATGAATAACAACCCAATATAATGATTGACAATTCATAATTTGACAGTTGAATCAAAATAATTGACTAAGGTATCACATAACCTATTCATTAGTTACTATAATTTTATACTTAATATCATATCTATTAGACTATTCAGTAGTTCAAAGAGTAAACATAAAAACAAAGCCTTTCTAGTTGAAGAAGTGTTGCTGTTGGCTGTGAAACAATAAAGCTTTATATTGGTCTTCATCAATTCATTTTAAAATTTTTAAATTAGATGCCCATTGAATTTAAAAACAAACATCGATTACGGTTTGGGGATCATAAAATGTTTCATACTCCTATTAAAGCTATGGATGATCCCAATTTAACTCCTCTTTGTCTTTAATTCAGCTCGATATAAGACATTGTACGAAATGAAATTATTAATATTAATAATTATTATCAATGTATATAATGGTTATAAAACGAAACATACATGGTTAGTTAAAAATATGTAGTTAGTTGAACAGCCTCTATGACCTTGTGGGGCTTCCTTACTGTTGGTCATTCTGTTTTTGAGGTTGAAGGTTCGAATTACGGCCGTAGCACTATAGAAGGATGAGAGTTTCACGAAGCCTGACAACTGGTATGCTTTACTCCGCTGAATATGTTCTATATTGTAAATAATAAATATCTTTACAATTAATCGCCGTGTTGAAGCAGTACATTACAAACCATATGTGTCTATTATATTTCAGGTAGCCACGTGAAGTGAATTAATTGTTATTTCGGCCATTATTTGTATTATTATTATTATTATTATTATTATTATTATTATTATTATTATTATAAAAACAATTTGGAAGTGGAATTGGTTTCAATCAATACAAAATTATTGCTCAATAGAGTTATTACACGCTATTTAACGAAATAGAATTGACTAAATCACCTAACATAAAAAAGTATATATTAATTTATATTGCATCCTTTATAAAGTTAATTTCACAACTAACAATGTGAAACATCAAATATGTTTTTTAAATAGTTATTAAATATTAGATGCTTAAAATGGTTTGAGTCGATCATCAATAGTATCTTCGCCTTGTTAATATCTTATTTTGAAGATTCATTACGTGGTAATGAAAGGAATAACTTTCAGTGAATATAATACCAGATATGTTTAAATAACAAATAATACCCTAAGACGATATCAACATTCTGAACCCATTTGTTAGCAAATTGTGAAATGCTATGAATTTAAAAATCCTAAATGAACATTTTAGCGTATGCCTCTCACCAAAGTCTATAAGTAAATGACAAGGACATTTGCTATACGTTTTAAAACACAAACAGGATTGTATTACGTTATCTTCTTTTTTCATCTTAAATTTTCATCATCAACATGTCAGCCAGATTGCCTACCAAACTCTAAGATGGGGTTACATTGTTGACTGATCTTTGTAACTTTGTTTGATCTTAAATTCACGTTGCTAGCTCATAGTCTATGAAGTCTGTGAGTAGGGTAGAAGAATGACAACAACTCTCCGATGGGTAATATTATGTAGCAATACTCCTAGCCATCTCAGATGTAATGATTATTGGTGTTTCATAGAGGTCATTTGTTGGACTTTTACTATTTGTCCCCAACACATTCCCTCTTACCAGTATAGTACTACGTCAGGGTATGTGCAAACATACGTTCGCAGTTGATACGCAACTCTATACTACATTGGAGATTACAAATGAAATAAGCAGATCGGAATCACTTCAAAAGTGAAAACGTGAATTTCTGAAATTAGACCATGGCATGGCAGCAACGTCTTGAAAAGCCATGATAATAAAACGGATGTGTATAGTTTATCTTCGCACTGCTACAGATATTAGTGTGGGTATTAGTGATGTATCAATATAATATCATCAAGCCAACTTATCAGTAACCTCAAGGTCATGTATGATCAAACACTGAGCATGAAACAGCCCTTACAACTATATTACTGACTCTTCATTCATCCAAATACGAAGCCTTAGTTGTTTGAAACCCCATTTATTTGCCGATGCCCTCAAGATTGTGGCTCATGCGATCACTACATGATAGATTACGGCAACTCACTGCCCATGGGAATACAAGACAAATGTGTTAACTAACTGCAACCCATACAGAACTGTACTGCACATCTAGTTATTTATACCCACAAATACGATCACATACCGCCTCTACATACAGGTCTCTATTGGGTAGCAGAGAAACAACACATATTGTGTACAATATACTACTGCTCATACACAAAACGGTGCTTCGGCCAACCTTAAATATGTGGAGTAGTCAAATTAAAATATTCTTGTCGTCGATTGAGTTCGAATAATCTAACGCTGGAGAAAAATCCAAACACTAAACTTCTTATATGGAGATGATGCTTTTAGTATAGTTGACCCAAATGCATTGTATCACATTGAATATATATATATATATATATATATATATATATATATATATATATATATATATATATATATCGCACGCACAAGCCTGCATAAGAACACACACATAAGCACACACACACACACAAGAGAGAGAGAGAGAGAGAGAGAGAAGGCGACTAGCAGATAAATGTACACATAAATAGATAGATTGATCGATAAATATATGACTAGATAAAGAGATAGGGATAGAAAGAGATAAATGAAGAGACTTTATGGGAAAGCATTTGTGTTTAATGCTTTGTAATCTGTGAACTTCCTTCGTAAGCTAAGTTTATTAGAAATAGACATTCTTTGATCGTATTTAAACATCGCGTTTTATTTGAAACTTGTGTTCAACAACATATTTTGTGTGCTACATACCTAGAGACTGATACGAGTTGTTACATCATTCCGATAGAAATGAGTTGTCTAATAATTTAATTCATTGATATAATAGGATAGAATTGTCTGTTACAGCCATATATTTAATGTCCATAAGCTAACATATCAGATGTACATTTAACCTCTTCTAATGTACTTTGAATAATGATAATTATTTGATAATTATGATTAATTGTGCTGTCTTGGGAAACAATATTAAAGAAAATTTAGTATTAGCTTGATATCAGATGTATTGATCAATTAAGCTTTTATGTGATACGTAATTAATACAAAACAAAATGTTGGTGTTTCCAAATTATTGGTGTTTCTTTATTAAACACACACGATATGAGGATATTTACTTTGAGAAAACAGATGTAAACTAAACAACTACATAATTATTTGTTCTTTAAGAATGTCGAGGTCAAATTTGAAATATTAAGTCAGACATGTCTGCTGCGAATCTACAAGACACGCATTCATCTGTAACATATCTGAACGGGAAAATACTTAGACTGGACAATTACTAGTATCCATTCACATCAAGATGCTTTTGTAGAACGTATCATTGGAGCTGAATAATTAGTTTAGTTAGTGTTGCAAACATTGACCTGCGGTTGTTGTCTTTCTCATTGCTGAATAGTGTTCTTTTGTGCTGAATATCTCTACATTATATATATATGGGAAACATGGGCTTAATATGCATATGATTAGCTAATTGTGTTACACACAAATGTGTCAAAACACATACGATCTGGTATTTCCATGCTGGTGTATAGTCAACGAAGCAGGTTTTCTAACGCGGTATATAATAAGTCTCGTGCCCAGTTTACAAAAGATACCTTAAATAACGCATTGAGGAATGCTTTATGATATTCCAGAAATAGTGTATTCCTGTATTTAAACAACACTCCATCATTATCATGAATGCTGGGATACTATTGATTACAAATGAAAACCTGATAAAGGTATAAATAACGTTTCTATTTATTTTATACCAGTTTTGAAATTGATTTTAGGATAGAAGTTATTATGAACGAAGGAGTATTATTGAATTAGAAACAAAAAATACCAGGAGCATGAGAAAACGTTTAAATAGCCCATTGTAATTCAATGGGAAAACAAATAGCAGGTCTCTATATTGATGTAAAACGCAGAGGTATTTGTTTCTAACAATTATGTGTACACATTCTACCGACAAACAAGCCGCACAGTTCGAATGATTCGATTATAAAAATATACAAGTTACTTCTACTGAATCGTGTTGACGTATGTCTTTATTATACAGTAACTGAGTGGAGGCAAAACATAAATAAACGAAAACCTTTTGGGTATTTAAGAATTTTTAGTAATTGAGAAACAAGGCATCATTAATCAATTTGGTTTATTTAAATATGAAATGACTATATAGTACTTGATACCCAAACACTTTCTGTATTAATTATACTTTATATGTCGGCTAAGTACTACCACTCCGATATAAAGTTGTGATTATGTTCCATTTATTAAATACAATTTAAAAACATAATCACTGGTTATTATATTATAAATAACGGCAGATTTTCTTAATTCCACGAAACAAACATAATGTGCTATTTACCGACGTTTTTAATATAAGAAAGTAAACACAATCTAAATTCCTTTGTTAACAGGTCATAACTGGACTGGTACATGAATGTGTTCGACATTTAGATCTATTGCATGTAATTTAGATTTCCGATAAATGTTAGGGCTAAACTTCATGTTTACGGTTATATTCTGAATTGTGCAGTTGAATTATCGATGATGAACATATGTATAGAGCTGATGAAGAATACCAATTTAGCTACAATCCGTAGATCTTATATATATGTTAGATCTTGATTGTCTATTTGATGCCAAAGAGTAGTGTTTCCGAAAGATGTAGATAGTTATCCTTGATTTATTTTTATTTCAAAGAAATCACGTGAATGGAATCCGGCTGACAGAGTGAACTGAACCGCGTCACATCAGTGGACTACGTGGAATGAATGTGGAAGAGCCACATACTTAAACACATACATATAAATGGATCATATCAGAAGAGGTGAACGATATTAGATATAAGGTATTGCTTATAGTGATATTTGTGAGATATTTTGAATGGTACGGAAAATAAGATGACCCAGGGAAAGACATCCAGCCAGTTAATACTACTAACAGCTGCTATGTTGTCTCCAAATAGCTTATGTCTTTGTATTTTAGATGGGTGGGCAGTTTGCCAGAAGGTGTTGCTAATACATTCCACCGGAAAACAGACAAGGAAGGAGAGCTGCTACTAATCCAGTGAGATCAGCTAATAATCTGCGAAATATAACAGCGAATAAATATTACAATCTGTCCAGCCAGAGAAGATGATGATTGATGCTTTATGGCTACTTTTGTGCACATGATAGTCTAAATGGGCCGAGCGACCTCCAAAGATAATGAAGCGAAGTCAAGCATGAAACAACCTTCATATATACCTACTCCAAGGTTCGAAAACGGATAGTAGTGATATGTAGTCCAAAACGCTACCACTAGACGATGGAGGCGCCCGCCCAGCCAGATAAATATACCAGCATGATAAACAGGACCACTATCACCAATATACAGATTGTTGTGCAAACAGACTGACATACTGAGAGACACATAGTAAGATAATTGACAGATAGTCGCATACTTGATACATATGATATATTAATGATGTATTATTATTATTATTACTATTATTATTATTATTATTATTATCATCATCATCATATATATATAAATAAATATATATATATATATATATATATATATATATATATATATATATATATATATATGATCCAGACGCTATTTCACAAGTCATGTAGGCACATAAAGCATTAGCTAATATGTTCAGCAACTGTCTGATATCAGTCTCTGTAAGATGCTCAAATATCAAATATATCCATTATGAACAACCAGAACTCTTCTACCAATGGCGTGTCGTGTGATTAGTTGCATCACGGGAAACCGTTATATTTATGTAATACTTTTATATATAATAATCTATTACTACAATGGAGTTGTCAGAGTTGATAGTATTTGGAAGGACATTTTCATGTAGTACTTTATTCATAATAATAAACGTAATAATATATTTTAATAATGAGCACTTACTATTCACAACACCGAAAAAGTGCTATGATTTCCTTTGCATTATTTTTATTATAATATTCTCAATTGCCAGAAGCAAGGGTATTCCCAACTTGAATTGTGCTGACTGTTCTTGTTTCAGCTTGAATATCCTAACTGGGAGTGTTCGACTCAGAGTACTTTGCATTTTTCTTTTTTATTATCATTTCAGCTGCTGTTACTTGAAAGAGAAGACATCTGAGCTGCCAGGATAGTGATAGAAATCCTATATTGAACTGAGACAGACATACTAATTAACTTACAGTCTCTCTAAATATTATATATATGTTATATGCAAGTTGTCTGCTTGGTGTCAAATAGCAATATTTCTGAAAGATGTCCAATGTTATTCTTTGTTAATCTTGATTTCAGGTAATCACGTGAAAAGAATTAAGCTGACAGAGTGAACTGAATCGCGTAACGTCATTCTGTGGAAGGAATATGGAAGAGTCATATCATTAAGCATAATGGGGATAATGGAATATATGAAGATACCTCAACAATATTGGTTATTAGCATTAAGGAATTAGTTACTTTGATAAGATGTGAGATAGTTAGAATGTCATAGAAATTGTGATGATATCATACTTATGATATATATGGTGAAGAAGACATTGAGTCAGCTAATGACATCAACACCTGGTATATTGATTCCAGATGTATGTACTATGTTTCAGTATTATTAGTTTAATGGCTCTTTATCAGAAAATAATAATGACACATTGACATTGAGTTAGTCAGAGCAGCAGCTAATAAAGTGAGATTAGGAGATAATCCGTGAAACAACAGCAAATAATCGAATCAGACAAGCGAGATAAATGTCTCAATGTGAGAAATAGCATTACCTATATCACTACATAGATAAACAAACAGACAGACTGATATATAGACACACGTACTGAACGAGAGACAGACAGACATTTGATGTAGATGGCACATTTCTAAGACATAATCCATTTCGATTAGTTATTGTGGCGGTGTAGGTTCTGTACTTCTAATTTAAGCTATAAGAATGATGAAAACAGTGGTTATATAACACCTGTAATATTTAGGCCACTGAAGACGCATATCAATTGTTAGTATTTCAGAAAACATTACCCTGCAAATATTAAAGAAACTCAATTTAGTACAAACAACATTAAATACCAAGAAACAGATGTCTCATCGTACGTGTTTTACCACCTTTTCGAAATTATTGTGTACGAGATAACCAATCAGTTACAGTCAGTATAGGTGGTAAAATATATTATTTCATGCTGCTCATATGTTCAAAACAGCATCAGCTAAAGACGTTATATTGATATTTTGTTCACGGATTTAACTAAATCTTTCGATTATATGTCGCATGGCATACGTCTAAGATTAATGAATGGATTCTGATTGGGGATTAATTGTTAGACTTGAAACAAAGATCTAAGTTGAAATGAGTTTAAAAGCTTAAGGTTCAAATAATGTGTTATAGGCTCTACAGTACGGTGACCTGTGTTCTGATAGCTTTATATTATGTGAGAAAGACATTATTAGGCTACGGTATTTGAAGAAAAAAGTGATAAATTGAACAACAAGTATCAAAGATTATTTGGGTAGAGAGTAGTTAACGCTAATATAACATCATTTGCATAAATCACATATCAGTAATATCTGGCTAATGTTCTTCGTATACTTCTAGGAAAATGGTACATCAGTGATTGAAGCTTCTCTGAGTTTACATAGCCGTTAGAGACATGTAATATATATATATATGTATCGTATTTTGCTTTATGCAGTGTGACAAAATGATATATCTCAATTTATTTTCTCGAGAAATTAGAAACACCTAAAATATATTAAGAAAGGCAGCAGAAGAAAATATTTGGAGTTTTAATTAACAAGAATTAAATCTCAAAATAGAGAATACCTTTATTGTCCAAGGTATCGTACTTAATATCCAGTTATTAATGTATCCATCTTTCTCTCTTGTTTGTTGTCCTTATCAATAAGTTAAATTAAATA
Source organism: Paralvinella palmiformis (assembly GCA_025642065.1). Lineage (NCBI taxonomy): Eukaryota > Metazoa > Annelida > Polychaeta > Terebellida > Alvinellidae > Paralvinella > Paralvinella palmiformis. The sequence continues at coordinate 8,303 of JAODUP010002039.1, forward strand.
TAGATCCCTAAGCCACAAACAATAAAACAGTATCGATATGGCTGACAAATGATTGAGAATATAATTTACCACATCTAATATTTATTCTAGTGGAGTAAGTGTATATCAAATTGTTTCTAAACTTATTTTTCTATGGCTAACGATACTCTCCAATCGTGCAGCGATTAGTGTTTTACGCTGTCAACATCTAGTTTGTGATGTCCAATCCTGATGATAACCATATTTGTGAAATGTGTTGTCCAGGCATTTGGCTCTCAGATGTGTTTTTCAATTGTTGCCAGCATCGGCACTAATAAAATTAAATCAACTCAACTCTATTTACAGAAGCTTATATATCCTCCACGTTTTCTGTCTCTTCTCCGCATTAATAACCGATTTGTGGACTTTCGGGTGACACTGATTTGTCATATGGAACGACACCGTCGTTTTCCCTATTTTCCTATTTCATATTTGTATGAATCCCAATATGTAACGGAATATGGTTGTATCTCACATCAAAAGTCATATAATAACATATATCATTTATTCTTTTCTGTATTTTAGCTAAAGAATATTGGTTCGTATGTTGACAGAAACCAATCGATTATTTCCTCCTCAAATAAATGTTGCAGTCTTAATGTTTGATTGGCATGTAAATCAACTCCACCCTAGAGTCTTATAGCAGACTATGTCACGTCTTTTAGCTGGTCATTAACCATATGTATGTCAAAATGGCTTCATAACACTTGCCATTTCGTGCCAGCTGTCGAGTACACTGACAGTAATAAACACGTGTGAGCTATCTAGAGTTTAATCTAGGGTGAATAAATTAGAGGCTACACAATATTTCAACAATCCAACTAACTCATCGTCGGTGGAGAAATTTGTTTTCAAATTAATATAAACCGTATTTATTTTTATGACAAGCTTAAGTTTTATATATATATATATATATATATATATATATATATATATATATATATATCATGTAGGAAATAATAATTGGTCACCATATTGATTTATTTGGAGTACCGCTCAATATTATGTTCACAGTTGTTAGTGTATGTTGGTGAACGATCGATGTAATCAGGAGTGGCTTCTAGCTATTTGTGTCGAGTTTTCTTAATTGGTTCACCTGCTCAACGGAAGCTTCGAGATAAAATAATCTACACAAGTAGTATCAAGTAAAACTTCCCCCAAACAGAGCCACATTGGAAAAAGCTTGTCATAAACAAACACAAACTTGCAAGCTAATGTTTACTTGTTCTGAATAATATATGATAGAATACCGTTATGAGTCAGACATATTAAGGATGGTATGCTGTGTGTTTTTCTTCATTTGGGTGATGGATGCCATTTACAATACCGTTGATACGAGTACACGATGCGAATATTGGCAAATATGTCCTGTTAAAATGGTCATCATAGAGCACGAAGCTCCTAATGTCGTAAAGATGACACCTAAGATGGGAGCCATGGATGTAGCCAGAAGACCAAGCCAATTGACTTCTGCGAATGGCTTTAGTTTGGGGAAAAGAGACAGAGATGAAACTAACAGTTTCACAAAATAACAACAACGTATTAATCGGTGTGAAACCAGTAGCTTTACTTATCTCCGTTGAATGATCTATATGTTGTTATGCGCGTGTTTATTTACATCACCATATTTCTAAGGACTTATTCATAAAAAGGTAGCTATATATTTCTAGAATTTGTTTATATACACGTTGGTATTTTGTATTTAACTGCACGCAAGTCAACTTAAAGTATAATATTATCAAGAAAGTATAAGAGACGAACCAAAATTCACCTTCACTTAGATCCAACTTCAGTTAGATTATTGTAATTAAGATATATTGAAAATGAAAACTAATCTATACCCATACTAAGTTTCTAATTTTGAACCCAGTTCATTTATTGGACACTTCCAACAATTGTTTTAATATATATATATATATATATATATAATTTAAATCATGAATTTAATTTAGAATGTAGAAAATAAAGTGCTGATTCATTTAGTGACCAGGAGTCTAGGACTATTACCACACCTTTGAAATACATATAACTTTTTAATTTCTTATTGACATCTTCATGGCAAAATACTTTACCCATAGCATAGCATATTTGTTTTATAAAGGGAACCTCAACGAATTCAAAACAACTAAAGAATTTAAAAATTCTATATTTAGAATATATCGAATAATATATCAAAATAATATATCCTGAAAGAATCTCATAAATGTCAACTAACAAATGAGGACGTTTCTTATATCGTTGAGGATATCAAAGGTTTTTGTTATGTTATCTTTTTTCTTCTTGGGTTTTCCTCGGCAACATTGAAGCGATGAATACGCATTGAATTGAATATTTCAACTTATTTGGCTTTGGCAACAACAAACTATACCGTAATATAATATAAAATCAATTTATTAATGTACAGAGCTAGCTATTAGTATGTTAACATATTTCAGTTATTAATGTAAGTTTTCATAATGCCTAATTATAATGGGCAATCCAACGTTTGGCTGAAGAAGCTAAATTTGGGTATGGGCATAATGATGTTATAACTCTCGCGGTTAAAGGTGAAAGATTACATTGCATCATTGCGAATTAGCTGGTTCCCACAGGCTGATGATTAGACCAGACAGATGATTAGGTATACGCATATATCTATCAATATATGCAGGTATGGAACATTTTATTTTTAAATTAATGTATGTATAGTTGTATTTGTATTTAGATTTATGGAGGTAGGTCTCGAAGGATGTTTAGATATGTTGATGATCTGTGTCTGTTGCATCTTTATATGTACCCTAACACACACACACACAAATGAACACACACACCAAATACACACATATACCAAATACACAGGCATCGTCATGCATACACCCACACACACATCAAACACGCATACTTTATACACATGGACACACACACACACACACACACATGCACAAATACACACACACACATACACTGTTTCTCTCTCTTAGATGCACACATATACACCAATATACAAAATAAATCATATTCACACAAACACACACTATCTGGCACAATTTGTTTTTAATGACAGTTAATACATGACCAATACGCAGGCGGCCAGTTGACTGGGAACAAAACTGTTGTAGATAAGTGAATATACTTACTGACTAATTTAGTATGTGTGTGTGCTTGTGTATGTCTGTTCAATCAGCTATTATTGATGGGGTCTCTATTTCCATTGAACGTGATATTAGAAGTGTAATGTTTTGTTCCCATTAGCAACCATAACCTTCACTAGATCTATGGTTTATTATCATTCTTAGGCTCAGCGATATCACGATAAGAATCATAATAGGATATCAGCCTTATCACACATCCATAACGTCATCTAGTTGTCTATTATCTGATCTTTTTGCAGAGTATAAATATAACAAGCTGTCAATGGAAGAAAACTAATATCTGAATGTGTGTGTGTGTTTTAGCCGTGTGTGTGCGTGCATGTGTGTTTGTGTGTGTGTGAGTCGGTGTCTTGGGGTGTGTGTGTTCAAAATCTTGAGAATGTAAGAGTATGTACATGTATTGGTATGTTATATTAACTTAATGTGTGTATTTTTGTTGTTTATATTATAAATCGAGCCCCCTCTAGTGATGAATATATTAACTTGGTTTCTGTGTTTGGAGTCTCAATGTAAAAACAGCTATGAATGTATTGTTAGTGAGTGGATACAACGACAAAATGTGTGTATTTTAGGTTTTGTTAATGTCAATCATGTAATCTTTCCGGCAAAGCTTTTGATTACAAAAAAAACATGTTTATTGTGATACTGTATAGACTGCACAAAAATGTAAAGGAACGTTTATTTATGTCAAGTAATGCTATGCCATAACTCCTTCCAGCGTGACTCACAAAATAAAGCTATATATGTTTAAAAACAATCGTTTTTCAAATTGATTTAAACAAATTGTTTTTAATCTGGGATTTCAACTGATATATGGCATACATCAGTCTAGTAAAAATAAATGATCATGGCAGTGTGTGAGAAGTTGGTATACAATTGGTTAAAATGACAACTTCTGTTACACATTAGGATGAAATGATGAAATAGATTAAAGAAGAAATATAAAACAAATTATTAACAGTTTTTTTATTATTTTGTATTTATTTTATTACTTGTATATTAGGACAGAGATGCATACGTGTTTTAAATTAATGCATATCCCTCACACTGGCGGGTTACATCAATTTGCTTATTGTAATAGTTACTAGATGGAAAACAGTAATACGTTACAAAAATATAAACATTAACATATTTCAAACATGAACGTTTAATTAAAAATTCTAACTACAAAATAATTTAGCCGCATATCAAAGTGTCTCGTTATCAAGCTTAATATGTCATATAACAACGATATTTTGGCGTTATTTGTTTTAAATATTCGTCTATTTGTATAGCGAAGGATGATTTATTTCGATGTTTATATGTCAATAAATAAACATAAACCTGTCTGATATCAAAAAATATGTTGTACAGAAAGATAATCAATGTGATTATAGACACACATTTAAATCAATTGTGCTAAACACGATAACTCAAAACATTACCCATCATAAAGAGTCACCAAGTTGATAGTGCATCAATATTCAGAATTAAGTTGCAGCTGAATTTTCAGCAGTAGCAAGTAATATAGTTTTGTACGTAGCCTGCACGTAGCCGCTTTCCTGTGGGCGTTATATATTTGTCGCGTACGAAAAGCGAATTAGCTGGTTCCCACAGGCTGATGAGTAGACCAGACGCATGCTTAGATATTCGCACACATCTATCAATATGTGGAGGTATAGAACATTTTATTTTTAAATTAATGTATGTATAGTTGTATTTGTATTTAGATTTATGGAGGTAGATCTTGAAGGATGTTTAGATATGTTGATACTATGTTTCTGTTGCATCTTTATATGTACCCTAAAACGCACATTGCCCGTGCCAGATATCTTATCTATTTCCATCCAGATTCCTTATTACACCAATGTAAGAAAGTTATGTCGTTATTACAACATGTTTGGGTCTATTAGATTTGTTATGTATAATGTAGAATCTATATTGTTGTCCTCTTATGTGGTCTGGCAAAACGACCTATTAATTCATACAATGCTGCTTGATGGATTTATACTCCTGGAGTCGTTTGTTACTCCGGCGGTCATCTCCATGGGTATTAAGCTGCGGACAGAGTCTTTTTCCCGTATTATGAGTAATTAGATTACACTGATATAGGAATTGTTTTAAATGTATAGCTATTATAATCCCGATGTGTCATTCGCGGTATCGGAGATCTGCCTAAAATCCGCTGTTCTCGACCATGGGTCAAATAGATCAAGAGGATAGGCGCTTTAATTTAGATCCCACCACACCTAACTGCATATACTTAGGGACGCTAAATTAGGCGTGAATGAACGTTCCCTTTATGATGAACGGAAACGTATAAGGGTTAGCTGTTAGGTTCGAGTAAATCATAGTATTTACTCACGTTTGAGACGATATTTCGTTCTAGTCCAGTAATAATCCATTGTGCGGTATTGCTACTGTTTTTATTTTAGTTAAATCGCTTCAGTGAGGTCATACTGAGTTAGTGTACATTCTCTTTGATATGAACAAACTGTAATGTTTGTTAACACGCTGAGGGTATATAAAAGGCTTGAATTTTCACTTAGGTTAGAGGAGAACTTCGACGCCAGACTAGTCGGGCTAGTATTGATACATGGTTCATATAGGTAGGATTTATTCAATTATTCGAACCCAGAATAAAGCTGAGATCAGCATCTGAGGTGTCGAAATTGTTATATACAGGCTTCTTTTGGACCACAGAAAATTACTGTTGAATGTAAACTGTGGTGTCAAAATAGTTTACGATATGTATGTAGCAAGTCACCATTGAACCACACGCACATGTTGTTTGTTGCGAGCTGTGGTATCATATGGTATGTTTTTTATGTTGCTTCCGCCTTTTGTACGTAGCCTGCACGTAGCCGCTTTCCTGTCGGCGTTAGATATTTCTCGCATACGAAAAGCGAATTAGCTGGTTCCCACAGGCTGATGAGTAGACCAGACATATGCTTAGATATTCGCACACATCTATCAATATGTGGAGGTATAGAACATTTTATTTTTAAATTAATGTATGTATAGTTGTATTTGTATTTAGATTTATGGAGGTAGATCTCGAAGGATGTTTAGATATGTTGATACTATGTTTCTGTTGCATCTTTATATGTACCCTAAAACGCACATTGCCCGTGCCAGATATCTTATCTATTTCCATTCAGATTCCTTATTACACCAATGTAAGAAAGTTATGTCGTTATTACAACATGTTTGAGTCTATTAGCTTTGTTATGTATAATGTAGAATCTATATTATTGTCCTCTTATGTGGTCTGGCGAAACGACCTATTAATTCATACTATGCTGCTTGATGGATTTATACTCCTGGAGTCGTTTGTTACTTCCGGCAGCAGCTCACTGTGGTGGCCTGTAAAAACACTGCGACACCATTGCCGCGGCGTTATAGGAGGGAGGTCAAGGACTGGACGTGTGGTAGTGGTAGTCACACTAACACAGTTGTGGCCCTTCTCCATTAGTAGGGTTAGGGGCTCTCCCCTGAAAAGGCTAGGGAAAGGGTAGTACTTGGTGCACTCTTGGGCACTTTTTCGCCAAAACCAAAGTAGCCGACAGATTTTCTTCCGATAAAATAGGCGAAGAGGGACTGTAAAATAGACAACGTATAACATCATACGTCGGCTGCTATCGAAAAGGCTATATATATATATATATATATATATATATATATATATATATATATATATATATATATATATATATATACTGCTGTGTGTGTATGTGTGTTTTAGGGTACATATAAAGAGGCAACAGGCACAGAGCATCAACATATCTAAACACCCTAATTCGCTTTTTGTACGCGACAAATATGTCACGCCCACAAATTGGCTCCCAATGTGGGGCTCGAACTCACGACCCTGGGATTAAGAGTCCCATGCTCTCTCTCTCTCTCTCTCTCTCTCTCTCTCTGTGTGTGTGTGTGTATGTGTTTTAGCTGTGTATAATAAGGCACCGTTTAGCTTAATTGCTATTAAAAGACTGACATCTGCTCTGAAGCAGACCGTAATAGCGCGTCGTAGCTTCGGTACTGTTTGAACTATGCTATCAGTTTCAAACCTGACCTAACGTCTGCTATTCTAACTATTGTAGTTCTTAAATGTTATTTATGACAAACATATTAGAGCTAATCTTGAATGTCATAGTACAACCTGGACATAACTGGACCTAGGAAAGATAATTCTATTCCCACATACAACCAAAGTGAATTTTATATGCAACAAAAGTTGTTATATAAAACACACCAACCGCGCGATCTGTGTCCAATGCCACCGCTCGAGATGCGATGCAGTGTTTCTATTTCTGAGTCAGGAGTACATGCTTTAAGAGCGTACTGTGTCTGCTACAGTCATTTAAATGCTGGATAGCAAGGCCAAACACTTAAACGGCGTGCCTCCATAGACGCAAGTAGTGCACGGAATATACAGCTCTAGATCAACTTTTTTAGAACGCATGGACCTGGAAACATGCCGTCTTCACGCACAGAAAAGGGAACATCTCAACCGCAGCATAATATGCCTTGTGATATTTGTTGGAGGGTCAAATACTTCATAAGCATACAAATCCAATACATTATATGACCTTCTCGTCACTAAGCCTTTATATCAAATATTACAAAATTGGTAAAAAGAAAACACGAACCTCAATCTCTGGCACGAGCAATGTGTGTTTTAGCTGTGTACAGTGTAAAATGTATACCCGTCCTCTTGGGATCATTGCGCAGCGATATGGGGTTAAATATCTCTTGTATGCTGATGACACACAGCTATATATATCACTGGATCCTGACAATGAGTTAAATTTCTCCTCTTCCTTGAAGAATTTAGAACATTGTATTGCCGATATTCGGCTATGGATGACTCAAAATCTTCTAAAACTAAATGATAATAAAACAAATATTTTATATTTGGCATCACCACATTTTGTTAAATTTCTAAAGACACCAGCATTACAGATGGGTGCATCTTCGATTACCGCTAATGGGTCAGTACAAAATCTAGGGGTTATTTTTGACCAATGTATTAACATGCATGAACATGTCACATCAGTATGCCGAGCTGCCTACTACCATCTTAAGAATATCCACTGTTTAAAAACATTCTTGACACAAGAATCACTTGTAACTGTAGTTCATGACTTTGTTATATCTTGTATAGACTATTGTAACTCCCTGTTATATGGCATATCTGATTATAACGTTAATCGCCTTCAGCGAATTCAGAATAGTGCAGCTCGCATTGTAACAAATACTAGAAAATGTGATCATATCACCCCAATTCTTCAAAAACTACATTGGCTACCTGTTAGACAGCATATCCATTTTAAGATTCTGTTAATAACATACAAATCTATTAATGATATGGCGCCAGAATACCTGTGTGGACTGGTTTCAATTAGAAAGTTATCCCGAAAACTCAGGTCATCCAGTCAGATACTATTGCAGGTGCCAGTGTATCGGCTCAAGTCATATGGTGATTGTGCGTTTAGTGTTGCAGCCCCCAATTTGTGGAATAAGTTGCCGGCAAATATTAGAAATGCGTCGTCTCTTGGAAATGTTAAGTCTCTTCTAAAAACACCCTATTTAAGGTCGCTTTCACAGATAAATAATTATTATCTTTTAAATCATTACAGGGTTTTTACAGACATTATTTGGGGTATTATTATATTACATATTATTTGTACAGCGCCTTTGAATGGCTCCTGCTAGTAAGGGCGCTTTATTAAATATACATTATTATTATTATTATTATAAGGCCTAGGCACAGAGAATCTCGAACCGTGAATTCAAACTCTGGACGTTTCTTCAGGGACTGAATTCAGAGTGGCGACTTTATTTTCTGAGACATGTTTAATGTCTCACCAGTCAATAAGCAGCCAAGCAAAAATATTAGAAAATTGAATTTTGAACCATACGATATATTGAGATAAAATAACAAACAACTTGATGTTACAATGATTTGAAACAGAAATCTCTCCCCATTAAAGACATAATTATCTATTATTATCTATAACTATAAGATAAAACTGATCCAGAACAATGCTTCTTTTGTACTAATAATCTCTTTATTACTCTCTTTTTCGCGCATCACTGAACCAGATATTTGATATTGGCAAAGCTAGTAAAAAATGTAACAAGAGCCACTTGGTGGATCCGAACTAAGAAACTTGCGGTATTTATTTCAGACGTTACCACTGAAGATTGACTAAGATTTACCTGTTTCGTACAGAGATATATCAAAAGAGTGTGAATGAAGGCGTTATTGAGTTATAAAATGGAAGAGTAAATGAGTGACTTGGTGTGTGAGTGAGTATGTTCAGGTTGTGCTTAACCTCAGAACTAGACACTTGTGTATTATATCGCCAGATAAGGACTTTCTTGGGAGCGCAAGCTATTGGGAAAGAAAACATACGTTGGTGCCATATAACAGAGGTGACAGCGAACAAAGAGATGTAACTTTAGCATCAGGCGTAAAATGAAGTATTTAGAAGAACATGTGAGGCATTTATAACGGATATTAGTTTGGGTTAGCTAACATAATGAATTACAATATTCAGTTATAGACACGAGACACTGCAGCTACGTTATACAAAAAACAAATTCCGATCTAATACTGCATTCTTTGTGAACTGATTACAATCATAATTGATTACATTTTGCAATTTCCTTATTACGATTGAATAACAACACTAATATATTAGCTGATCATGTGAGATAAGACTACATATTACAGATACCTAGGTAATTGGGAATGGTAACTATTCTAGCCTATGGTGTCAGATATGAAGATGTATGTATATACGTATGTATATATGACTGTGTTTCAGTGAGTGTGAGAGTGAGCGAGCAAGCAAGCAAGCGAGCGAGTTTGAGTGGGTGAGTGGGTGTGTGGATGGGTCGTTCGTTCGGTCGGTCGGTCGGTCAGTCAGTCAGTCAGTCAGTCAGCCAGTCAGTCAGTCAGTCAGTCAGTCTGTGTGTGTGTGTGAGGTAACGAGTGAGTGACCGAGTAAGTTGTCATTGAGTCTGTAAATGACTAAATTAGAGATTGACTGTTTGAAGGACTGAATGAAAGTGTGGGAGTGAATTATTTTACCTTTATGTTCGTGTTAAGGTTCGTGATATATTGCCAAATCACACACTATCTCAGGAAGCATCCTAGAAACACAGGTATCACTGAAGTTCAACTCTTAGACTGATTGTATGCAGCAGTGAAATTTGTCCGTTGGACCAAATGAACAACTGAATATATGACAATATGGATAAATACATGTATACTACATATATGACTGGTCATCTGAATGTAGACATGAATCACAATACACTATACGCATTGATTACGTGTAGGAACCAATACCTATAGTAATAATCATCGGTAAACGTGTTTCAAAGTGGATTTGGCTTCCGTTAATAAAACAATC